>CAEMYA010000554.1:118384-133557 GCA_903131615.1 Diplodus sargus | reverse complement strand
ATATATATATATATACACACATTTGAAAGATTTAAAGCTTTAAAGATTCAGCTTGTCCTTTTAACCTTTTCTTTTCTTGGCACCCCGCTACTCCTCTCAGGTGTGTAACACAGCCACTTCTGCAGGGGTCCCCTGTATTGAAATTCAGTCAACTTCTGGTCAAATTAACAAGCAGACGCTGAAACAAAAAGAAAGGGAAAAAAAGTGCGATAAAGTTGTAAAATTAAAAATACAAAAGCTGCAGTTCTGCAGTGTGTGCATAAACAAATAAATCATATTCATCATATTTTTCGGCATTGGTCCCTCAGACTAATGCCAAGCCGGTAATCTTAACAGATTGGAGAGAAAATTGTTAGTTTGCTAAAGTGTACAATGTGCCATGTCGAATGGATAGAGTATTGCAAACTGGGCCAGAACTCCGCTCACAGGACGCAGTGGGGGAAAAGTCACTGCTGATGCCCGACACTGATGGTGAGGATTTCATACAACCTCATGTCAAAAAATCCAAACTATCCCTTTAATGACTCCATACCTACAATTCCTGACAATAAATGTATGAAAATACTTCGACTAAAAATGGTTCACCATCTTTCGACGGACTGTTTCCTCCTTCAGTGCAGCTTCAGCCTCATCAAACTGCTCTTCATTGGCGAGTGGCAAAACAATGGGGAAGGGCTCTTCTCTCTGTGATTCCGGACCCGCTCAAGGAATATTCATGGAGGAATGTGGTACTCCATGAGTAGCTCCGTAAGCATCTTGTTGTTTTTGTTGGCAGCAATGTCTTGGAAGAAAAGCAATTGCTTTTATATTACATTTCAAGGATAGATTGACAATTTTCAATCATTTTAATTACACTAAGCAACTTACTGATGTTTGCACCCCTAACTTATAGTAACCATTAAACCACAAAATATACCGACAATAAATGGGAAATTATAGGCCAGAATTGAAGTCTTGAACTCTTAAAGAGGGGGAGACCATCTATGTTGAACTGTAAAGTAAGAGTTGTGAGGTTCACTGGTAAACTCAGACATTTCAATAGTGAAAGTATTCCTTGCACCAATCCAAAACGATAGAACTCGCCACCTTGCATTTGAGTGTTTGCAACATGAGATTGTGTTCCAAGCAGAGTTCTTCCATCTTTAGGAAGCCTAGGGTGAAATGGCTTTAAGATGGACAGCAGAGCAGACAAAGCACCCAGACTGATGGAGTTGGATGTTGCCCAATGTCTTAGGCTCCTTATAAGCAGATCCCGACTAGGTTGATGCTCATCACTGTCAGAGTGAGAATCTGATTCATCTCCATCACTTCCAGCTACACTAGCATCTGTATGATCATTTTCCATTTGTACATAATCTGATTCAACTTCATCATTGCCAGCTACACTACCATCTATATCCATTTCATTTTCAGTGTACATGGGAAGCTGGTGGTGTATGTAGTTGGGATACGTGAGATATTGTGAAGGGTGGTTCCCTATTCACACGGGTATAAATTTGCACTTTCAGTATGCAGAGTTTCCTCGTATTCCTTAAGGATATCTTTCTCAATGCCCCTTACAGTTAAATTGACTCTATGTCTTTTGGCCCAATAAGAAGCCATCTTAGCTAGAGAGAGAAGTGGTGCTGCTATATTATATTACTTGTGTTGTGCTTGCAGTGAATCTTCTCAAGCCGTCTTGTACCACAACCCTGAAAAAAGAGGGAAACAAAGACAAATACAAAATAATGCATAGACTAACAATAGAAATATATATCTGCCAAATTATTTTCTTATTCGGGCTCTCACAAAATATTTAAAAATATCTTGACTTAACAAGAAAGAGAAAATGACCGAAAAATAATTTCCTCTGTGTCCTTTCCGGTTGCAATGTTCAGCTATACTATAGCCAGTAGCCGAAAAACAGCGCCCGTCACCGGCAAAAACTCACCGAGTGTTTATGATGAAAAAAGTCTCTGCGACAGTCAGCCCTCCAGACCGAGACTTCAGCGAACTTTCCACCAGAAAACTGCCTCCGTCCCCACGAGTGAGAGAGTCAGACAGCGTCCTGTTTACTGATGGTGATTATTAATTATGTAATTTCGTGCAAAAAACATAACTTCGTCACTTTCCAGGATGTTTGGTGGGTCAGTATCTCAATCACTACACGTTATAATAGCATCCATATGATTATAAACTGTCCGTGGGTTTAGATTGACGGGGGACACCTGGGAAACACCGACGTCATCAAAATGACGTGTATCGTTACGCCTCTTTAGGAGCCGCCGCACCGGCTTTCTGTGTGAATTACACGGCGGTACGGCGGAGATGCTTCGCTCTGTGTGAATCACCATCAGCGGAGAATTGGCAAACCACTGCACCGGAGATAATGAGGAGATGCTGTATAAAAAGGGCTACTGGCTCAAGAGACCTTTTGCACTTCGGGCAACTTGGGGGGCAGCATAAAACGAGAGGTGTTCGGTCAATTAGATTTCAACTTCGATATAGCACTCTAACAGATAAAACTTGGCTAAACACAGAATCACTTGATTCCTATAAGCTTAAGGACTGTAAATAATGATTAAACTAAGGTTAATTTCCACAAGCTAATTAAAATGCATCAGAAAGAACACATTAACATTTAGCAGATGCCTTTGTCCATAGCGACCTACAGTAATCTATACATACAGTCACACAGTCTGATGGCAGTGGCTGCCATGCAAGGTGCCAACCAGCACATCAGGGGTAGTTAAGGGTTCAGTATCTTGCCCAAGGACACATTGAGATGCAAACCAGGGGAATTGAACCAGCAATCTTCCGTTAACAAGACCCTGGCTCAACCCCTGAGCCACAGCGGCACTTTAGTTTCTCTGAGCGTCCTGTGAATATTATCTAAAGACAGAGTGAAGTTGCTGCAGTTTTTGGGTGTTGTATGTGGTGTGGACCAACAATTTTATGGGTATAATAATTAGGCCTTAATTGAAAACATCACAATTACAGTTTACCATCCAGCCTGAAAAATGCAAACCCTTTCGAATCTTCACTGCTTCTTTAACGTGCAATAATTTTGCACCTTTTTAGGACAGTATAGTTAACCTCATTATTTCCTTCCCTATCAGTCTACACACAGGGCAGCAAGGTCAGAATGGGCAGAGCCATTTTCATCCCTCCACCTCCCTCACTGGCTCACAAGCAACAAGACTGGCATGGACAGTCCTGGGATTACCAGCGTGCCAGACCTGAAGTATCCAGCCTGGATCCAACGCTTTGACCTCAGCGAGCTGCCACAACCCACAGATTCAGAGCTGTGGGAAGACCACGGCACCAAAACTAGTAGGGTCCAAAGTTCTGGCATTTCATAATATATATTGCATGTCCCACCTTGAAACTAACTTCACAAAGCATTGCAGTATCACTGCATCATGTCTTTGGGAATAGTATTTGAAAATGCAAGATATGATCATCCAATGTGCTCAGCAAGCAATCCGCTGAAAGCAAGATATTATTATGAATAATTCTAAAGAATTCCTGTGATATCATTTGTTTTCTAAATAAACAATAATAATAACTTTACAGTGATAATATGTATAAATGAAATCTGATGTGGAATATTTTCAACATTACGCTTTTTTAAAATAATTTCTCAGTCTGGGATCATTAAAGTAATTCTATGCTATTCTATTTTGGTAAGGTTATATGTTGCTCTTGCAGGTGTTCTTCCATCTGCAGCTCCCAGACCAGGAGCTCCATCCTGGCTTGCAGATCTGGAGGATGATGATTCTGATCAGACATCCTCACAAGTGAGAGAGGTGAAATAAGCTTATCAGTTAACAATATTGAAAAAAATAGTCTCCACTTAAGGTCCATTTACTAGCTGTTATGGAGCCTCCAACTGCATGTCACAGTCTTGTAAATTGAACTGGCTCAGTTGTCATCATGTGACGTACAATTGTGGTCAAAATGTAAATACATTTGTAAAAAGCATGTATATCATGGCAGTCTTGAGTTTTAAATGATTTACAACAATGTAAAACTCCCATTTTTCTGTGATTGAATTAGTGGAACACAAACTGCTTTGTCTCATAAAACATTCATGAAGTTTGGTTCCATAATGAATTTATTATAGGTCCTCTGAAATGATGACCAAATCTGAAAAAATATATATACAGTAACTCTAATATTAAACCACTCCTCGTGACAGCATTGGTGAAGTTCAACAACATTTTTGGACTTTCCTGCACAGACTTGTTTCTTCAGCACTTCACATGTTTTTGATGGGGTTCAAGTCAGGACTTTGAGAAGGCCACTCCAAAACCTCAATTCTAGCCTGATTGAGCCATTCCTTTACAATTTCTGATGTGTGTTTGGGATCATTGTCCTGTTGGAACACCCAATTGCACCCAAGAGCCAGTCTTTTGCTGATGATTTTAGGTTTTCCTGAAGAATTTGGAGATAATCTTCCTTTTTCATTTTTCCATTTGCTTTTTTTAGAGCAGCAAATCAGCCCCAAATCATAATACTTCCAGCACCATGACAGAAGGTATGGTTTTCTTGGGGTTAAATGCCTCACCTTTTCTCCAATTATATTGCTGCTCATTCTAGCCAAACAACTCAGTTTTTGTTTCATGTGACCACAGAGTTTCCTCTAGAACGTTCTTTCTTTCTCCATGTGATCTGCAGCAAACTTCAGTCAAGCTTTAAGGTGCTGTGTTTGAATCAAGGGCTTCTTTCTTAGTCGGCAGCTTCTCAGTTCATGTTGATATAAAACACACGAACGTGGACACTGACACCTGTCTTCCAGCAGCTCTTAATTCATTGTTCATTGGTTTTTGGTTGACTCTTAACCATCCTGACCAGTTTTCTCTCAGAGTAGCAGGTGATAGATTGTTGATCGTGGTAGTGACACAATTGTGCCATGAGCTTTACAGTTAGTCTTGGGACCTGTAACTGTTGTAAATGACTCCAAGTGACTTTCCCTGACTTGTTCAAATCAATAATGTGCTCTTTCAGATCAATGCTGACCTCCTTGGACTTTCTCATTGTAGTGTTTGTGTCTGAGTCTAATGGATGGTTTAAACAAGCCCTATTAAAATTCAGCCCAGAAAAGTCACCAGCTGTTATCAATCAGAATCACTCAGAAAAAGTTAAGAGGCCATGCTACAGAGAACATCTGATTGACATAACTTATAAGCACCTAAATTGAATAAAAAATTTGGGTTCTAGAAATCAGTGGAACTCAAGACTGTCATGATATACATGTTCTTGTATGTAAATGTTTGACCATGCCTATAAGTATGCGACTTCAGTCTCATAACAGGTGATGACTCCTTCAGCTGGAGAAGACTTAGATGTAGTTGTATACTCGCTAGGAAGTGGACCTTTGAGTCGATGTTAGTGATAATTTGACAGCGTGTTTTTCATGTATTTCTGTGTGTTATAAGGTTGACAGCCAGCTGACTCTCAGAGATCTGAGGCTTCAGTTTGCTGAACAGATTTCTCTACTAGCTGCTGAGAAAAAAAGCTCTGACATGGAAGCTATCTTCAGGGGTAAAAATGCGAAATTATTATTTAACACTTGATGTTTGTTGTAGACTCATGTTTTTGCTGTTTGTGCTTTCCTCCTGTCAGACGACAGAATTGAGTCTCTGATCCAGAAGGCAGATCACGTGTTGAACTCTCTGTCTCAGAGTTCTGTAAGGGCATACAGTGATGCAGATGAGTCCAGTGCTCAACCCAAGAAACAAGGTTTCTCATTTTTTTTCTTGTTATTCACTTGCTATGTTAGCTGACTGAGATAGCAGACGGCGTAATAGTGACATAGGTAGTCGCTGACATGACATAAAACCAAAATCAGGTGTGTGGAACCAGGAGCAGTCTTCCCCAGAAGAACATGAATGATTGAATACACAAATGAATCCTACTGGAATGTTTTATGATTAGAATACAACAAGAAAACATTTTGTTTTAATAAACAAATACGTTTCAGAGAAGAAGTAGTAGTAGTAGTAGAAGTTACAAAAGTATTAGCCCCAAAGTATACTTAACTAAAGTAAACACACTCATTATGGCGAATGGCCCATATTGGAATAATATATATTAACCTATATGAATGGACTACCCTGGTAGTTTGTAAAGGTGGAACTGATATCAATTAATGTGTATTTTATATGTTACTTTATATACTGCTGGGAACAGCTGTAATGTGAATTCCCTCCTGGGGGACAATACAGCCTTAGTGTTCAACATTAGCCTTTTTCAAGGCAGGAATATTGCGCCGTCATTTTGCCTCACCGCCTGTATGAAAGTTGCAGAGGTAGTAACAGAGCTGCAACATAGGCAAATCGACATCAGTGTGTAAGGTAAGTTGGCAGGAAAGAACAGGCTTCTGACAGTCTGATGGTGTTCACAGTCTGACAACTAAACTGGCCCTTCAAGAGATATAAAAGAGGGATGTCCCACATTTCAACCCACTAAAGCAACAATATAAGACCAAACAACATTATGTTGTCATAATACAGATATGTCGACTTTCTGAAAATTTTGCTAATTTATGCACTCGGTCGGGGTTCCTTTTTGCACAAATAAATCAGTGCATGTGGCATGGAGGCGATCAGCCTGTGGCACTCCTGAGGTTTTATGGAAACCCAGGCTGCTTTTATGGCACCCTTTAGCTAACTTGTATCGTTGGGTCTGGGGTCCCCCTTCCTCTTGACAAGAAGAAGGTCAGGTCTGCTGAGTTGGCTAGCCAATCAAGCACAGTAATACAGAAGGCAGCTGCAAAAGGAGCCACGACCTAGTACTGAGTGTGAAATGAACAAACTTTTCAAAAGGTCGACTTCTCTATTAAAAGTTCTTTTTTCATTGGTCTTTTGTAATATTTTGATTTTCATGGGCTGTAGGCCATAATCATCAAAATTAAACAAAAAAAGGCTTGAAATATTTCACTTTATGAATCTATGGTATTTTTTCGTTTTCTTCCTCTTTTTCCGTTGCGGGGCTGTTACCGCTTTTATCCCCCTTTTTCAAGGGGTCGCGGGGGTTACTGGGGCCAATTCCAGTTAACTCTCTGAGCGAAGGCCAGAGTACACTCTAGATGAGTCGCCAGGTCATCACAGGACCTGAATCTATGGTATATGAAAGTAAAAAAAAATTTTTTATTTTTTATTTTTTTAAGATGCACCTGTTTATCTAATAAAAATGTATTTTGCAGTACCTCACTGTGAGCCTCACTGCTCACGCTTGGTCAAGAGGAAGGAAGGTAGGGAGCCGGCGTTTCTGTGAGTAAATGCGGTGTTTATTTCGGCATGCACAGACAGATGAAGCTCCAAACAAAACAAAACCAAACGCAAATGAACAGCCGTCTCTCTGACAGCTGAAGGTCGGAATCACTGCTGCCCGTCTCCGGTCCTGCCCCCCGACCCAGCCTACTGCAAGAAATCAGAACCAGGTTACAAACGTGCTTATGTAGCTGACTGACCTGATTCTGTCCAGCTGTCTGATCACCGGCCGAGCAACTCCTCCCTCTCCTCCAGCAGCCGCCGCCTTAACCACACCCCACTGCCACACTTACCTTGTTTAATTTCCACTATTGATCAAACTTCAATTTACTGGCATTCGCTTTCACTGTGTCACGAGATCAGAGCAAACTGTCAAAGGAGAAAAGAAATCAGCCACTGTCCTGCCTCCTACTGTCAAAAGTCAATCGCTCGAGCAAGGAGAAATGTTTCAGGCAAGCAAGAGAGAATTAGAACCCTACACTCCTCACAACCGGGTGGTCACAGATCAGATATGCACCCTCACTAGAATGGTTTCTGCTCAGGGATAGTATTCTGTGCACTTAAATGCAGGAATCCTTATTGCGAGTATGGCTTTTTGCTTGGGTAAGTTCCGGCAGTATATAGTCGCCATAGGAAAGCCATGTCCAATTCAAACATGAATCAAATAATGTAAACACAGTAACTGGCGTAGCATTGATACTATCTGCAGGTTAAATCTGACGTTGAAGTATCTGATGATGGAAGCATTTACAGCAGGTCTACACTCTCTCAATTTTAGCACACCTGCCACAATCAGAGGGTTAGGGTTTGGTTAGAATAGAATAGAATTCCTTTTATTGTCATTGTAAACTCTGCTTACAATGAAATCACAGATGCACCTCAGTCATTGCAATACAATACAGCATAACATAAACATAGGGTTAGGTTAGTAACAGTGAAACCATCACTGAATCACAAAAGATTATAACATTTTCTCTCCATGGTGCCATCTTGCTCTCATTGAATAACTTGTTGTTGTTGTTGTTGTAGACATCGCTCCTGATTGTGTTGGTAAAGCTGTCAGTCCACAGAACACGGAGGAGCTCCTGCTATTTCCTTCGTCACACTGTCATCCAATCACTCTGTAAGACTTTACACTCCATTTATCGTTATTTGTGATTTACCAGAGCTAAACACACAACATGATATGTGACGGTATGTTGACTGCAGGGAGTCATCAGCAGCAGGAGGCGTTACAGAGGCTCTGACGGACAGAGGAGCTCAGGTAGGTGGTGTTAGTTTGTCCCTTTTGACAGCTCAGCTTTGACTAATCCATCACAGTACCTTCATTGTAAACTTTGATTCAACTTCAGGGCTGAAGATATGCTGGAAAGAAAGTCCCAGTCTCTCTGCTCTGGACTGTCAAACCACCCCATTGTTTACTTTCATGTACTAACACATCCTAAGCAGTGCCCAAATTTGATATATGTTCAGTTACAACTTGTTGAGTTCTTTTAGTGGAAACGGCCTATTTGAAATTTCTTCCCTACCTTAGATATGAGTTTTAGATTCAAACAAAATAACGGACAGATCGAGGATCGCAGAGCCCCCTTATGTTTAATATACCTCCTAGGCTCAGCGCTGCCATCTCCATGGAAACAGCACCTTTCGGCATCCTGGTCCAGTCGAGGCTCTGAAACAGATGTTGTTCAGACTGCAGGCAGTCGAGACAGAGCTTCAGCGACAACAGACATCATTAGCTCCAACAATCACTGGCAGGCTACAGACGGGGACTCCCGTGAAGCAGGTATGAACAGACACACTTGCAGGTCATTAGCCAGAAAAGAAGTCTGTTCAAAAAGAGAATCTGTTTCTGGACAAAATAAGACTTGCGTTTGAGATTGAACAAATACTAAATCCGGTTTATCTCATCCATTCATCATTCATAAAGAATTTCAGGAAAGACCTCGGGACTCTGTCAACATTTAAATGTGTTGTTAGGAACACACCTTGTATTGTTACGTTTTGTATGTAGGGAGTGTTAACAGGTCTCAGGTTATGAGGAGTTGTTTTTGTGTTGTAGAGGCCTGAAGCTGAAGCAGAGCTGGAAAGTTTTGCTAGTGGACCGTCACTACAGAGGTAACTGCACTAGACACATTCCAATCTTGTGAAATGTAGATGTTTTTTTTAGTATTTAAGCCTTTATGGCTTAATTGATAGTACAGCTGAAGAGGGTGACAGGAAACAGAGCGAGAGAGACGGGGAGTGACACGCAGCAAAGGGACGCAGGCCGGGAGTCAAACCCGGGTCCGCTACAGAGCCTCAGCACATGGGACGCCCACCCTATCAACTAAGCTAAACGGCACCCTGAAAATGTAGATGTTTTTAACAGAACTGTCTGCATTAATTCACATGAATATTTTAGTGTGAGTTAATTAGTTAGTTTTGATGAATATTTCCATTCTCAGAGCTATGCGTCACCTGAGACGTCTGAAGTTACTGGTGGACGAACCCAGCAAGGAAAACCGTGAGAAAGAGGAGGAAAAATATGAAGATGAAGGACGCTACTCCTCTTCATCTGCTGACTGACTCAGCACTCAGGACTCAGCAAGGACCCTCCTGAAGCTAAATACCTGTTAATTAGGGCGAGGAACCTGGTGTCAGTGTGACAGTCTATCACAGACAGGTCACATTTTCTGCATGAGCAGCGCCTGTGCTTGGCTTTACATTTTGCTTTTCAATTTGGCATACAAGACATGAAGAGAATACACACAACGGGTGAAGGGCAGTTTTATTTCTGTGTCAGTGTTCTCCCTTTTAATGCTTTGTCTACTACATCGGCTGCTTGTGTTGAGCGTAGCAGCTGAGCTGCTGTGGCTCACTCGTGTTTGTGTGTTCACACAGGCAGTGTTCCTGCAACTCCTGCCTGCCCAATCTGTTTACATGGAGTTTGACTTTGATAATTACCAATAAATATAATGACATGGTTTTCCTTTAGCCCCGTTGAAAGAGTGAGAAAGCTGAGGGGGGAAAGAGAAGGACAAAGAAAAGAAGACTTTGTATTCACTTCCAGTTTGACATGTTCTAAAGACAGATGTTAAACATTTTGTAAAATGCTGGTATAATGTCAATATGACTGTCTACAGGTGGTTTTCAGGTCTATTTTGGCCGATAACTGTGTGTGCTGCAGTAAGAATTAACAAGCGCCACTGCAGCCTGAGTCGATGTTGTCCATTTTAGGAGCAGCCTGCTGGGAGGATGGTTTAAATAGCGCTAATGCTAAGTCAGTGACTATATCCCATTTACATTTCTATTTCTACATTTGTTCAATAAAAACTATGCAACATGAAACCAGTCACCTCTGGAGTTGTTTGAAGATCAAAGGAGCAGTTTCCCCTGCTTTCTGTCATCGTGCTAAGCTAAAATGTCCAGGACCTTTCTTGACTACCCTCCAACATCTGACTCTGTGGATGACAGAAAACAAGGTGATTTGTTTTGATGCTCTTCAAATGTCGAGAATGAAGCTCTACAACATCCCAGTGATGTTGAATTGTGATTGTGAAAGTAATTTATTTAACACTGATTTAATCAGTGTTGGGAGGGTTACTTTTAAAATGTATTCCCTTGGATTACTCAAGTAAAGTAATGTATTCTAAACACTTTTGGATTACTTTTAGCTTACTTCAAAATCATCTAGCTGAGCATGTTTATCTGGAACACTGAATTTAGTTAACACATGCTTTAGAGAACGATCTAATTACTCTCGTCAGAGAAAAAGTTATGCAAGTACGTAAAACACAAATGTGGTAAATTTTGTCCTGCAACTGATGCTATTTAAAGAAAATGGCATCCATTCAATTTCCTTTACCTTTATTAATTTCAACAGCTCAGAAATTAGGGAAATTAAAGTGCAACATGGCTGCTTTAACAAGCAGGTGTATAACAAAGCAAAAACATGCTTTAAATGTGCTTAAAATAAAAATTGTAAATTGCTTTGAGAACAATACAGGGTGCAATCATGCACTTCGTGAACTCACAGCAAACACATTATGCATGGTCAAAAGGTGACTTTAAAGGCCAGTGTATATCTCAGAAAGCTTAACACTCTCATGTGTACAGGCAATATTTAAGTGCAACTTCATATCTAGTTTAATGCCTCTAGGTGTATACATGTATCTGGCTAATTTTTGTTGCAATGACATCATATGTGTGGCCTCCTCTTATTCTTTCACATGCCAGCGCTGCCGATTTCCTCTCCAATGTCTCTGGCTCAATCCAGTGTCAAGTGATCCCTGGAGGCGTTTTCCCACCACTGATTCCTTCTATCGGCTTATGGAAGTCTGCATCCTCTTGAGAAGGGTTGTGCACTGCCAAGTGCGTTCACTGCCAAAAGTAAAAAATCAGCGCATTAACTTTGCTCTGGGTAGCGACGGCAGCTGCTGCGATGAGCTTTGCTTGTTTCTGATGAGCTCCAAAAGTTGTTCTGGTAGTGGTGCTGCATTTGTCACCGTCATAAACAGCCATAATTTTCTCAGTCCTTTTAGCTGCTGTGCTCTGCATGGCTATGGGGTGCTTTCTCTGAAAATAAACAAAAAGTAAATACATGCAAACAGTGAAAAAAAAAAGAATCATAATCAGTTGATTAGGTACATTTTAATGGCTGAGATATACAATAATGTTACACAATTAGCCCAGTGTTGATGAACATAATATGTTCACCAGCCATACCATATTAGGGTAAGAGCCAACCTAGTGGTGCCAATACATTTATGGACTAAATGGCAGGCTGCTGGAATGTACAACAGAAGAGGTCCACCACTAGTGGATTATTTTTAATTCTGCCATATGTGCTTTCCTTCATCATTCATTTTGCCACTTGAGTATAGTGGCTACTTTAAAGTCTGTAAAGCATTAATAAATATGTGTTAGTCACACCACAGAAAAATGTTATTGATCATCCAGCAATATTTAAATGATTTTCAAAAAATCGCCAAGCACATAAAATTAGTATATTAAAATAGAGCAGCTTTCTCTGCTCTGCATGTCCAAACTACAGCCACTGAACCTCTAACATTTATGCAGAAAGCCCTTGTAAAAATATACAATTTAAAATAGGCCTTGTTTGTTAGTGTAGAACAAGCAACATGCGAGCCAGCGGTCATTAACCCTCCTTTCTTTCCCCGAATGTGAGCACTCTTGTCCAGTGGAGCTGGATTAATAGTTGCCGGGGTCATTTCTCTGTTAACGCTAATTAGCCAACTTGTGTCAAGATGCTTCTCCAAATTCGACGTGGAGTACCTCGATGCTGGAAGCAGGTTCATTGATGGTAAGCAAAGCTTGTACTGCACTGTGATGTTGCGGCCTTCTTCACCACGTTGGTAGGTAAAATGTTCTCTAAATTTCCATGCCAAAAATGCATTTTTGTCTTCCTGGTCGTTTTTCTCATCCTATGCCGTCACTAGCCGTTTTTTTTTTTTAGCCGTGGCTGTTTGGTTATGTCCGCTTGTTGTGAAGCGGCAAACTACGAGCGTTTGCTACTTTCAAATTAAAAAGCCCCCGCTAAGAACCCAGTTCTAAACTCCAATGGGATGCAATGTAAAGCTCTTATTTTGAAGACACATTCTTTGTCACTGTTTACTGCCCAACTTAATGCTTCACGCACCTCACATGTTTACGCCTACCTCAGTGGCGGCTTTCGGAAAAGGAGGAATATAACGCCTCCATTTTAGAAATGTGCGGCCTTTTCTATCTAAAAAGGGCTACTCATTCGGTTGTGTAGAAAGTGCTCTCGCGCAATGACTTGCACCGTACCTGCACACATAATGCCACCTGCATCCACACAGTGCAACCTGCGTGTAGTGCCGTAAAGTAATCCCTACAAGTAATCAAGAATGTAGAATTGGGTAGGGACGCTAGGGACAAGTCCCTACCAATATTCAGCCGCTACTGTGTAGTCATTATCAATCACCGCTGTCAGTGTTGAGTCGATGATTATGGCACACAAAGGGTTAAATGTCTGCTAGAAGTCACGCCTCTAACCTAAATATTGCTCCCTGATCGGCTGCCGGTTTCTCGCTAGCTTACGATTGGCTGTCCCCGCTGTAACTCATTCTGCTTGAAATATCTACATGCAACCTGCTAATTGGACCGGACGAGAGGCAGTGCATGTTATCTGCAACTGAGAGTGTAAGTTGATAACATGTTCGGCATTTGTTCTTCCTGGGTCACGTCAGCTAGACGGATTTTAATATCAGTGGTGTCATTTACATTTATGTTTGCGTGCGTGTACATGTGTGCGTGCGTGTGTGCTGTATAGAATTTGAAGGATGTCAAAGAAAAGAAAACTGGATATAAGAGACTTCTTTAGGAGTCAAAGTGTTAGTCACTTCAAGGGTGTATAGGTAGGGCTCAACAATACAGATATTGAATAAAAGAGAATTAGATACACTTTTTTAAAGTTATTTTTAATTCTTATTTTCATGTATTTGTGTAGAAGTGGGCAACGGTTTAAAAACACAAATAAAGAAACGTTGTGGTGGAAATACAATAAAACCTCATATTCTGGATGATCATGTGATTTTATAATTATAAAATATAACTAATTAATATTAAGTAATATTAATATTTAGTACCATCAAGCTCTATGATCATTGTATCCCTAATGTATCTGTTCATATGTCATGCATCAACATATTTTTGTAAGGTGACAGACAGCAGAGAGGCTGGAGGAGATGGAGGAGGAGAGGCCAGAGAAGGTAGAGGAAGAGAGGCAGGAGGAGGTAGAGAAGGAGAGGCTGGAGCAGATGAAGGAAGAGAGGCTGGAGGAGATAAAGGAGGAGAAGCTGGAGGAGATGTAGGAGGAGAAGCTGAAAGAGAGGCTGGAGGAGATAGAGGAGGAGAGGCTGGAGCAGATGAAGGAAGAGAGGCAGGAGGAGGTAGAGAAGGAGAAGCTGGAGGAGATGTAGGAGGAGAAGCTGAAAGAGAGGGTGGAAATTCACAGATGAGGTTAAAATTTATGATGGATTTGTTAGTAATGAGATTCAGCACTGTGACAAATGTTAGTGTGATGATGATCTGAATAGCAATGCTTCACCCATGTGGCTTTAAAATCAGAGCTTTATATCAAGTCTGGTGTTCGTGAGAGGCCTCATCATGTATTACTAGTGTGTATGTGTTTACAGTAGTTGCTATACAGTTGTCACATTTATATTGTGGTTTATTCCTAAGGAAAGTGATCCACCTGGAGAGAGCAGCAGGGAGAGTGGCAGTAATCAGGAGGATATTGCATTTATGTATTTCCGATGTTGTTGATGGACAGTGGGCTATATTAATTGACAGTATGATGCACAGTTGTGTTACCGGCTCCAGACCTAGGGGTAATCTGGGCCAGTAGCAAAGGTTACACAGGCTAGAGAGCACTGTGTAGCCAATTATACAATTTCATTAACACTCATTCACTTCAGAATATGCTCAAGACCCTTTTACCACATACACAATTTATCCAACACTTGCACTTAACTTCCGCGGTTAGCATGTGTACCGTGACCCTGCACATGTTGGCTAGCAACTCGAAACTTAACTCCTCTGAAAATAGCGTCTTTCTTCACCGTTGACTTACAACTGACTGGCTAAAACTCTTAACACTCTTGAAAACATGACGTTCCCTAATACTTATGTCTGTAACTTACAAAACTATTCAGGGCTCCAGAGTGCGACCATTTTGGTGGCATATGCGACCAAAAATTTTAAGAGTGCACCTAAGGATTTCTCTAGGTCGCACCGGTGCATCAAAAAAATATAAATGTACTTTGCAAGCACATCATCTCTCTGTGTTCTCCTGTGACTGAACTGACAGTCATGGTAGAGCATTATCTTGGTCTAAACCGATAAGAGACAGAGTTTCGGCGGAACTTTGCCTCAGATTGGCTGTGGTCACTG
>CAEMYA010000554.1:94188-118037 GCA_903131615.1 Diplodus sargus | reverse complement strand
GCTTTTAATTTGAAAGTAGCGACCATCCTTAGCTTTCCGACATAACATCAAGCTAACACAACAAAACAGCGACAGAGACCGAGGCTCCTGGATCTCAGCGGCTGCTCAGTTGTTCATCTTAATGTCCGCGGATGAAATGATGGACTGACTGCTGTGATCCGCTATTTCCTGGTTTTAAAACTCCTGGGTTGTGAGTCGCACAACAGTACAGGTCATTGACACCTCTGCCCAGCTCACCCACGGGCCGGCACATTTCCGCCTCGGTTTTAGATAGCAGTCGAGGCGGAAATAAGTGTACCCTCCGAGGCGGAAAATCGGCGACCACAACAGACCCCCAATTTGCCGGCCTCTGTCTAAAACCGCGGACCGAGCCGCTAAAAGGACGGGCAAATTGGCGGCTTGGTGCTGTGTCTAAAAACGGCTAGAGAAAGAGCCCGCCCCGAAACTCAAAGTAAAAACCTGAAAACGTATTCTTTCAGGCAGGACTGGTTGAAACAGTTTCCCTGGTTACGGTACGATAAAGGACGTAATATAACGCACCGTGTATACTGTCATGAGTGCGGTCAGAGTATGGCCGGCCGGTAATAGTGCATTTATAAGCGGGTCAACAACGTTTCGTATCGAAAATTTAAAAAAACACAGCATGTCAAAAAAACACACTACATGCCGGGACCGGTGTGTGGAGAAAGTGGCCCCTCTCCCAGCTGCATTTCAGCGGCAGGCAGCAGCAATCAGGTCCTCTGAGGAATCAGAAATTATTATAAAATGTAATGTTGCATACAACATTGCCAAAGGGGAGCTGCCTAATAGTGAAACACCTTATTTTTCTTATGTCAATGTCCATCAAATAAAGACAAGGATTTCTCAATATCTTAGTCTTGTTTGGAAATCATTCACGTTATATTAAAGTTGTGGAGCCAGAAAGGTCTCCTTATGGCATTAAAATTCGAGTGCACCTAAACTTTGTGCCAGTGCACCTAAAAAAAAAAGTTAGGCGCACCAGTGCAACCAATGCAAAAAGTTAGTCTGGAGCCCTGCTATTATAGACATCCGAAATTCACACAGTACACATCCAACATAGCGACAGCCGTCACGGTACGAAGCTTTACACTTCGGCTTTCAACACGGTGTAAACATCACAAAAAGATACAAAAACCTTCCCAAACGATTAATACAGTAATTATATTAGATAAACAGCAGAGCTAAACATAGAAAAATGAGTTGTATCATACCTGTGGATGATATAGAAAGAGGACAATGTTATTGTCTTGCTCAGGCCAGTGCTCGTTTATTTCTGAGCTGCGCATGAGCAGAGCACGTAGCTGAAATCTCCCTGGTGGATCCACAGCAGCACCAGAGCGCCATCTACTGATTAGTTTCGGTATAACCTGTGTTAGATCATTCAAATAATTACAAAAAAATAGGGGGGTGTCTGTTTACATGAAAACTTAAAATGTGGCATTTCCAACCCACTACACTCCCCTGCTTCAAGAGATGTCTTGACATCTAGAACCAAACTAACACAAGCAAGGTGTAATTGTCAATAGTCCAGAAAGTCTAACTGTCAACAAACAGTCTGCTGTCTTTGAACAACTTATAGTCTTCAGGTCATTGAGTCAATTGTCACAGGTCTAACATGTCCATGCTGGTGTGGGGTAGTAACAAGGATCAGGAAGAGCGTGATAAAATGGCAATGGATAAGGAACACAAGCAAACATAAGATTTGCAGGCAACAGAAGGTTACGATGCAGGACACGGAGAGTTCGATCTCCAGTTTCAGGCTGAATCCTGTACACCGATCCATCTCCAATTCTTTCAACAACACGATGAATCCTCTTTTCCCAGTAAGCTCGAAGTTTGCCTGGGCCACCTCTTTCTGACAGATTTCTGACAAGCACCCAGTCTCCAGGCTGCAGCACAATGCCCTTTACACGCTGGTCATAGTGTTTTTTTCCATTAGCAGAGCTTTTGGCACTGTTTTCTGAGGCGATTTTGTATGCCTCCTGCATATGAGAAGCCCATTTCTGTGCATACTCTTGTCTAGACTGGGGTTTTTGTTCAGGTGTCAAGTCAAAAAGCAAATCAACAGGCAAACATGGTGCTCTTCCATAAAGGAGAAAGAATGGTGAATAGCCTGTGCTCTCATGTCTTGTACAGTTGTACGCGTGAACTATGTGGGGTAGGTGATCCTTCCATTCAGCCTTTTTCTCCTCTTGAAGAATTCGCAACATCTGTAAAAGTGTTCTGTTCAGGCGCTCAACAGGATTCCCCTGTGGGTGATAGGGGGTCGTTCGAGAGTGGGCAATGCCAGACAGCTGGTGGAGTCTCTGGAAAAGGCTGTTCTCGAACTCCCGGCCCTGGTCGTGATGAAGCTTTCCAGGATACCCGAAGCGTGGAATAAAGTCTGAGAAGGTCTTTTCAGCTGCTGTTCTGCCTGACTTGATCTTGGTTGCGTAGGCTTGTGCAAAGCGAGTAAAGTGATCTACTAGGACTAAAATATACACGTAGCCACCTTTACTCTGTTCCAGATGGATATAGTCAACAGAGATGAGCTCAAAAGGTGCACTGGTTGTTATTGAGCCCATTGGTGCTCGTTCTGGGACACAAGGCTGTTTCTGTTTGAGACACGGATGACGTAGTCTTCAATTTCCCGCTGCATAAAAGGCCAATAAAACCTCTCTCTCGCCAAGTGAATGACTTTGTCTGCGCCGACATGTCCCATGTCATCATGCAGGTGTTTCAGCAAAGTCCACTTTAGTTTACTGGAGAGAGCCAACTGCTTCCGTTGACCTGTCTGCCTGTACAGTATTCCTTTATCAAGTATGAGTCTGTTCCACTCATGTATTAGTCTGTGGGTCTCTCGTCCCATTTGTCTCTTGTCTTTGTCATTAGGATTCCATCCTCTTTTTTTCAGGTTTATCACCTCACAGATGGGAGCGTCTTCTCTCTGAACAGCTCTAACACTTTCTGGGGTGATAACTGGAATGCCTTCTGGAAGTGTTTCATTTACAGCAGGTTGAAGCTGCAATGCAGCTACCCATGGCACATCACTGTCTCTCATGAGTCTGTCCCCCTGCCAGATGGCAGAGACAACATCTGGGGGCATTGTTTCAGTGTACTCCTTCATGTGATCATTAAGTGGCACTGGATATCTTGAAAGGGTGTCAGCGTCTGCGTTTGACTTGCCTGGCCTATACCTGATGGTGAAGTGGAAGTCTGCTAATTCGCCCACCCACCTATGCCCAACTGCATTTAACTTGGCGGTGGTCAAAATGTAAGTAAGGGGATTGTTATCTGTGTACACAGTAAAGGTCGGTGCGTAATAGAGATAATCCCTAAATTTATCACAGATTGCCCACTTTAACGCAAGGAACTCAAGCTTGCCAGAATGGAGGTGATAGTTCTTCTTGGCAGGCGAGAGTGTCCTGGAACCAAAAGCAAGGACACGGGGCTTGTCTCCCTGTTGCTGATACAGTACTGCCCCCAGACCTTCATTCGATGCGTCCGTGTGAAGGACAAAGGGCAAATTAAAGTCTGGGTAAGCCAGGATAGGTGGACTGGTTAGCATGTCAACAAGGCGCGACACTACAGTTCTGTGTTCTGCTGTCCACTCTACAGGTGCTTTTGATGAGAGCTGACCACTCTTAGAGCGCTTCAGCTTAGTCTGGTTAGGTCTGGTTGGGGAAGCTCCTAGGTTAGACTCACTGGGAATTTCTATGAGCTTAAACAGTGGCCGGGCTAGCCTAGAAAAGTCCTGGATGAAGGTTCTATAATAGCCTAGAAACCCTAAGAGAGCTCTGACTTCGCCAACATTCTTTGGCTCTCTATCCTTCAGATGGTAAACTGCCTCAAGGTCTTTAGGGTCTATCTGGACACCTCCACTGGTCACTAAGCGCCCTACATACCTAACGTGCCTTTTGAATAGCTCACTTTTTTTTGGACGTAATTTGACACCATGCTCCCGCAGGCGGTGGAGCACTTTCCTCAGGTCTTCAACATGGTTCTGAAAAGTCTTTGAATAACAGAGCACGTCATCCAAATATGGAGAGCAGCACTCATCCCTTAGACCATCAAGGACTCCCTCCATGCACCGTTGAAGGGCTGCCGGTGCATTGGTAAGGCCAAATGGGAGGCGGGTCCACTCATAATGCCCCCAAGGCGTGCTGAAAGCGGTTAGGTGTCTAGAACTCTCATTGACAAAACCTTGGTGGTAAGCACTGCCTTGGTCGAGTATGGAGAACCACGAGAAACCCCCCAGATTATCCAACAAGTCTTGAATGCGTGGAAGAGGGTGGCGGTCCGCGATGGTTTTGCGATTCAAGCCCCTGAAGTCGACACACAGACGTAAACTCTTGTCTTTAATCCTTCAGGACAGTTAATCGCTAGATTGGCTTGAAAAAGCATTGTCCCACCCCTTGGCCATTCCCTGACTCTACAACTAACCTCACAAATCTGCCCGGCAGGAACAGTTACACCTTTCTTCCCTGTTCTCACACTACACTCAATGGAAGTTTCATCAGGGGTCAAAATCTGGAGAGTAGAAACTAAGGCTTCCACTGCACTGTCACCGATGCTTAAAGCTTCTTTGAGTAAAGCAGATATCTCAACCCCGTCTGTCAGTTTCTGGTTTGTTTTGATTATCTCTCCTATGACATTGCTGCCTAAGAGGGGACAATTCAGACTGTTCTGACTGACTAGGACTGGAACTTGAATGGTAATATGTCTGTAGTTCTTACTACAGACCTGGACTTCAACATCTGCCCACCCATCAAAGGGTACATTTGTGCCATTTGCTGCAGCAATGTCCAAGGGCTGGTCAGAAAGGAGAGATTTAAGAGGCTGGATTTGGACGTTGGGGAGTGCTCTATCCATCTATGCTCTCTCTACCATAGTCACTCGAGCAGCATTGGGAGGGGAACTCTATTGATGGCGCATGAGACCATACACCGCTTTCCTATGAGCTGTGCTATGTGTTTTCTTGGTGGTAGTTGAGACCATGTGTTTGCTTTAACAGGGTTAGCTGCTTTGGGGTGGCTGGGCTGTGCTGGGGAGTCCTCGGCTGTCCCGGTCACTGGCTGCCCCTCTCCAGTGACCTCTGCCCGTTTCTCGAAAGCTTCCTTTGCAGGCAGCCGATGGCGCGGTGTCCAGCTTGGCCACACTTAAAGCAATGAGGGCAGCTCACCTTGCTCTGCTGTACACAGCTACTGCATCTACCTCTGTTGTCAGATGTTGGTGCCTGAGGACGGGCTGCAGGTGAGCAGGAGTCCGCTGGTGTCACACTGTCAGTGGGTTTCACCATCTGTGCCAGGTGTTTGGTCAGTGAAGAAACCTGTGCAGTTAGTTCTTTAATAGCAACACGATTAGCCTCTAGCTCTTTGTCAACTTTAGTTTGCTTAGCAGAGTCATTACTGTCAAGCTGGGCTGCGCTTACTGTCACTGGTCGGGTTTTCCCTACTGCACCTAGGCGTCTTAGCCTTTCCACCTCCTCACTAGTGGACTTAGTGATTTGATCTAACAGAAAGTCATCACTAATCTGTAAGTCCGTGAGGAGGGGTTTGACGTCTTGTCTAACATGGTTGTTCTTTTCATTTAACCCCTGGTAAAGGGTGTGGAGAAAGGTGCCCTGAATGAGCCTTTTGTCATAACTAAACTCTGTACCAGGCTGTTGTGACTCAAACAGCACACGTTGCTTTAAACCCATTATTCTGTACAGAAACTGCTGTGGGCTCTCTTTGTCTTGCTGTTTGACGTTACTTAACTCCTGAAAAAGGTCAGTACTGTTTTTGTCCCTGATGTGTCCGCGGAGAAACCACTTTAGCTCATCAACAGTTAAATCACCTTTGTTTACCAACATCTCTCTGAATGTGCCAGGTTTAATGATTCACACTGCGGATAACCTCTGATTCAGTAAACCCTTCCTGTAGACCTTCGTCTATTTGTTTACAAAGGCTATTGTATGACATTTCAGAACCAACATCAGAGATTTGGCCACCATGTAACTTAAACTCTCTTTGTGGGGGTAGAGCGGCAACATCATTAAACCTCAGTACCTGATCTCCCATACTGGAAGATAGACTCACCCTACCAGGGGGAGCACCACTGAAATGGGCTGATGCTGAAGTGGCAAGGTTCCTGGCTCGCACAACAGTGTCTCTTCCTGCAGGCGATTGAAGTGTGTGAAGATCTCTGTTCTCTGTAGATAGGCTGGTATGTGTACCCCTGTCAGATGGCATGGGTGGCAGTAAATGAATGTCTCTGTCCATGTCCAATGAATGTGTGGGAATGTCTGTGGTGGGTGAGAATTGGTCTGGCTGGCTGTGGTCAGTATCAGGGGAAGTGGAGCCCCCTGTAGAAGGGTGGTTGAATCTTCTTTCTCAAGGGGTGCTGTCTGGCTAGCTCAAGCTGCTCCCGTGTCTAACACCAGCAGGTCACTCAACATATCATCAAGGAGTAGCAGTTGGGACATGCCTCCGTCCTCCACGGCTTCCAGCTTCTTACTACTTCTACTTAACCATGAGTCCTTGAGGCCCTGTGCAAAATTTTACGTGATGGTCACAAGGTGGCACTCTTTAAATTGAACTATTTTATATCTCCACAACGATTCATCGGATTAACACGAAACTTGGTACAATTATTCTCAGTGCCCTCCTGAGGACAGCTGATGAAGAGTTTACCGATCCGCCGCCAGGTGGCGCACTGGTGGCTGTCTGATTTAATATTTGGCACTGTGCCCACACCATAACACTTGTGGAAATGAAATTCATAGAGGTGGTATAGGATGGCCCCTGTGACTTACACACCAAAAATGATCAGCAGGTGGCGCTATTTTCCATGCAAAAGCGTTTTTAGCCCATAACTCCTACATAATATGTCGCACACTGTTAAAGCTTATATTGACATGTTCCCTCAATTCAGCTGAATTGTATGGTGTAGGCCCCGCCCACTTTCTCTGTAACTTTCCATTTGCAATATCACAACAAATGAAAAACCCACTTTTTCGAACTCCTCCTAGACGATTTGACTGAAAAGTTATCAAAAGAATTTCGATAGTCCATAAAATGCGCAAAATATAAAACAAAATTCCTGCATATTGTGTTGAAGACAGACAATCTTGCATATCTTTATTAAATACTGTCTGATTATCACGTAAATGTTCATAATTGTGTTCCATGGACTGATGAGGCTTTGTGTAAAATTTGGTGCAAATTGGCCAATAGGTGGCGCTCTGGCCGCAGTCTAATTAGTGTGAATGGAAAGTAAATGGGAAAATCTTGAAATCCTCTTCAAAAGTCATCGACTGTCAACCTCTTCTTGTGCTTCATACTTTGAGCTACAGACACCATTCCACCTTTTAAAGAGTCAGAAGACCTTGAACTATTGGGCATGTATTCAGCTTTTTAAAATCTTGTACGGTTTTGAAATCATCACAGTTTTAGTTTTAAGGATTTTTAGGCCATCTTTTGATTTTATAATGGGTGTGTATTGCATGAGCTAGAGTGCGTGACATCATCGCAAGAGTAGAGAGCAGCTACAAAAACTGGAAGAAAAATTCTCTTCAGCTTCATTTGGATCTCACATCTTTTGCTTCACATAGACAATATATACATAGAAATGTAGGAAATCTTCTTGGCGTTCAGCTGATGGTCTTATTTCAGATGTTTTGTTCAGATTTTTTCTTCATGTCACTTTTTTTTCAGTTACAGATTTTTTTACAATGTCAGTTTTTTTTCAGTGTCACTGATTTTCAGTTTCAACTTTCTGTCACTGTTTTGGCGTCGAGAGGGTGGGGCCTGAGGGGAGGGGCAAGTAGAGCGTGGTTTGCATATCTTTTTTTTAAAATATATTTTATTTATAACTTTTCCTTTTACAGAGAAAAAACAGGACATTTAGGCTTCGACAAACAAACAATTGCCTCGTCAAACCCCACCTATGGGAAATAAACCCCAAAAAGCAAAACAAACAGACAAAAGGACAAGACAGATAAAACATGGTGTACTCAAGTCAGTTCAATATGGGTTTCTATGGTCATCCATTTATACGATTACAATGTGTAATTGTGCAATAGCCAAATGTTCAACTAAAACATAAAAGTTTTTAAGGTGTCATGGTGGTCCCCTCTGTACTGAGATGTAGTCAAGGAAAGGCTGCCACATCTGTTTAAATCTGCTTGCTTTCCCTGATAACTCGTACCGGATCTTTTCCATGTGCAGTGTGCTAGAGAACTCTGTGAGCCAGGCCTCAAAACGTGGGGAAAGCTCTTTGTTCCAGACCTTAAGAAAGGTTTTTTTTTGCAATGACCATTCCATATTGGATTGACAGAGCTCTGGAGTGGCTCAGGGATTGTAGCTGCGATGACCAGCCCAGAATGGCTGTTTCTGGATTGGGAAGAAGACTATGTTGGTGTACATCAGAATAGCATTGAAAGATTTCTGACCAAAATGTATGGAGTCTGGTACAGAACCAAAACATATGAGCCAGTGTTCCATCAGATTGTTTGTAATGAATACAGAGCGGTATTGTGGAAGGGTAGAATGAGTGCAGTTTAACACGGGAAAAATGAAGTCTATGTATGACCTTGTACTGGATTAATTGGTGTCTTGAGTTAATTGAGCAGGAGGAAATGCTTTGAAGACATTTAGCCCATGTACCTTCCGAGATATGTATTCCGATCTCACTCCCCCATGCCGTCCTCAGATGCTCGGTAGATGGAGCAGACGACCAGCAAACACATTTACAAATTTAGAAACCAACTGTTTAGCCTCAGGTTCAGCCGTCAGTAAGCAGTGAAGTTCATCAGGAGAACTATAAGTTTCAAAATTTGAAATGTTTTCTCTAGCATAGTTCCTGATTTGTAGGTATCTAAAAAAATCTGATGCTGGTAGTGCAAATCTACCCTTAAGCTGAGCAAATGAGGAAATTGCATTTTCAAAGTATAGAGCTTTGATTGTAACAAGACCTTTTTTCTTCCAGGCTGAGAAAGCAGCATCAAATTGTGAAGGGGGAAATGCATGATTGTGATAAATGGGGGTTAAAATGGAAGTGTTTGGTAATAGAAGTGTTTTCTTCATTTGATACCAAACCTTTAATTAGTTTTTGACTAGAAAACCAATCCCTTTAAATGATCCAAGAGGTTTTTTTGCTGCGTGGAGAAGCGCTGGAAGAGAAGTGCCATCAATGTCCTGCTCTTTAGCTACCCATGCCGGGGTTGTGTCCATCATCTCTTCAGGGAATGCTTTATGCCAGTAGGTGAGGGTCCGGGCAATGGCCGCCCAGTAATAATGCTGGAACACAGGTAAAGCCAGTCCTCCCAAGTCTTTAGGTTTGCAAATATGTTTTTTACTTATACGGTGTGTTTTGTAGCCCCAGATAAATGGTATAATCATTGAGTCTAGTGTTTTAAAAAAGGCTTTGGGTAAAAAGATTGGCAGGCTCTGAAACAAGTACAGAAACCTAGGCAAGGACACCATTCTTATGGCATTAATTCGGCCAATCATTGACAAGGGGATTGTTCGCCAGTAGTCAATGTCCTTCTTGAGTTTATCAATCATAACTTTATAGTTCAATTTATAAAGCAGGTCTGACTGTTTTGGGACAGTAGTTCCCAAGTATTTAATTTGGTCAGTCACTTTAACTGGGAGACTGTTGAGGAACTCAGAGTCTAGACCCTCACCTAGAGGCATAAATTCACATTTCCGCCAATTTATGGTATACTCTGATAACCTCCCAAACTTTTTAATAAGGTCTAGTAGTGGTGGAACAGACTCATCTGCCTGTGAGAGAAACAGAATCACATCATCAGCATAAAGAGCGATGTGATGATTCATTTTTCCTAAGTGTATAGGGACAATTTCTGGGTTATTTCGGTTTGCATATCATTTGAGAAGGTAATGGCTGCAGCCTGCGGGAAAGCGGGGCTGGATGGTCCAGCCGTGCCTTGAAGGTCCAGCCACAATACCATTTTAGAACCCGTGTGCCGGCCGTCTCTGGGCAACACAGAGTCCAACTACCTCGCAAACTTTTCTTCAAGCTCTCTCCTGATGTGTCCGAGTCTCTGTGTATCTGGTTCTGTCGCGGAGCTCCTGAGCTCCGGTCTCTATATGCGTATGGAGTGTGGTAGTAGCATGGAGCTAACGAGCGTTAGTGGAGCATTAGTCCCAGTTGTGTCATTACGAGCCGACAGCAGCGCTCCGGTCTGCTCCCCGAGCTCTGTACCACCATACCGCTGTACACACATACAGAGACCGGACAATAAAGGAGAGTGCTTGGAGAAAATCAGAGAGGAAGTTGGACTACCTGCTAAGTTATGAAAATATGTGTGTAACTTGATTACAGCCGTCTGTTGTACTTTACTATGAACCACAGCACAATCACAGCTGACTTTCCCCGCATACTGACTTGTTGAGTTTAGTAAGAATAGTGATATTATTCACATGAACTGAGTTTATAGGGAGACAGTGTCTCTGTACGTGTACAGCGGTATGGTGGTACAGAGCTCGGGGAGCAGACCGGAGCGCTGCTGTTGGCGCTGCAGCCCCGGCTCGGAACGACACAACAAGCGAGAAAAGCCAGCTGTTCTACTGTTGGGCTGTGTAGTGAATATGTGCGTTGTTTCTTATTTGCAATTATAGACTGTTCCAATAAAGTCGCTCGTTTCAAACGTTCGTTTCATTTCACATCATGCTAATATAACATCATGCTATATTTTTTCACAATATGTTTACTTCTCAAGTAAGCCATCAGAAGGAGTATCATTTATACATTTCCAGAAGAATATTTTGTTGACCGCACAATCAGCTAATTGTCAATCGTCAGATTCACTTGTTCTCTTGACCAGACGTTTATCACTCCATCAGTCCCTGCTGACATAACAGTCTCCCCCTTGTGGTCGAAGGTCACACTTTGCACAACATCACTATGTCCAGACAGGATGCTGACCACACAGGAGTCCACCTCCACCACTCTGACCAGACCGTCACTACTGGCAACAGCTAGCATCTTCCCTGATGGGCTAAATGACACCTGGTTGGCGGCCAGCGGCCCAGCATCCACTGTCGCCATAGCCAACGCAGGCTTCCTGATGTCCCACAGGTTTATGATACCTCGGGAGTCACATGAGGCCATGGTGTTGCCTGCCAGGCTGAAGGCAGTGTGGTTGCAAGGGTGCTGGTGTGCATGGAAGGTAGCAGTGCAGACACCTAGCCTCGCATCCCACATGGCGAGGGTTTTATCAGCTGAGCAGGTGAGGAGGAGGTTGGTGAAGGGCAGGAAACAGACGCTGTTGACGGAGGCGGTGTGACGATGCAGTGTGAGGTGGCAGCACTGGCTGTTCAGGTCCCACAGCTTGGCCGTTGTGTCAGCAGAGCAGGAGGCCAGAAAGTGGCCAGAGGAGTGAAAGGAGCAGCCCCAGGTGGGCTGGCTGTGACCACATAGTGCCAACACGCAGCAGCCATGAAAGAAATCCCAGAGACACACCTGCAGGGAGAACGATGTAGAGTCAATCACAGGACGATAACAGAAGAGCAGAAACCCTCATAAATACACTTTGTGTTGGGTTTACTTGAAAGGTCCAATATTATACACACTTTTAGATTCATACATATATTTTGGGTGTCTACTGTAATGGCTGGTTATGGCCAGTGCTAGCGCACTGAATAGATTATGGTTGGATATATGAGAAGAGAAGAAGAGAAAAAAATAGTTATCCAGTTGCACCCTGAAAGTTGTGTCCTTGAATACAGCTTATAGAGGAACAATACATGGTGTCAGAAGCTTATAACTCATGACAGAAAGAGTCTAGAGGCAGTGACAAGCAAAAAGCACATAGCATGGACTACATATTCACCATCACACCACCGGGACCATTCGACTTCGAGCCAAGCTCGTGGCCCGCATGTATAAAAAGGTTTGAACATTTCAGGCTTGCTTCTGGTTTGAAAGAAAAAGATGGCACACAGGCATGTCGTTAGACCTGGGCATTCAGGGCTATAGCCCCGGATGTTTTGGGAATAGCCCCGGATCTCTGTGCCTTAGTTATTCTTATTTTAATTTCTAATTTTACCCGCCATGGTAAATTAAAAAGGAATTGTGGTCGTGGGTGTAGTCTAGGTGTGTAGTCTTTGTTAGATGACGATTCTTTTTGTCCCTACTACCAGTGTTGGGAAAGTTCACTTTTTACATGAATTAGTTCAAAGTTCAGTTCACAAATTTTAAAATGAACTAGTTCAGTTCATAGTTCATAATTCCAAATTTTGTACTAAGGTCACAGTTCCAAAAATGAACTAGTTCATAGTTCTTTTTTTTTTCAATATGTTGCAGAGAGCTATTATTTTTCAAAATTATTGCCACAGCCCATATAGAACCACAGACAGCAATTATTCTATCAGTTTTAACACCGAAAGTGCAGGTTTCCAACAATATACTGCAAAATCAGGTTGTCCAGCTGCAGCTGGGAGATGAAGACAGCGGAGCCGCGACTGTACGCCCTTAATGTGATTTGGCTTGCTGCCGTGTCTTTTGATTTTTCATTCACTTGCACATACCTTGAAAGGCTAGCCGGGTGCTTTAGTTCAATGTACCGTTTCAGGTTTGCGGTACAGGATATAGTACAAATAGAAAATCAAAAATCAAAAAATAATACATAAATAAGTAAATTAATAAATAATTAATGAAAAGAAGAAGAAAGGGAAAAATAAAATAAACAATAGATAGTTCAGACAGTGGCTTCAGGGAAAACATTTTTATTAATAACTCAATAAGGTATTACTTTTTTTGTTGTTTAAAAAAAATCAGAGATTTAAGCAAAGAGCTCAGTTCCAGGAGAAAAGGAGCAAATTTAGGTAGTGATTTTGCAAATTTTTGTTTGTGAATAAAACATTTTGCATAGGATGTCAGAGTTCATAATGTGTTCAAGAGCATTATCTTCTGGGTTAACATAGTAGCAAATAACATGTTTAAGGGTAAGAGAATGGACAGAGTTAGCAGCATCAAAAAAATGAGATTCAACATCACTCCAAAACAATGAAAAAACAGATGTGAAGCCTTCATTTGTTTTTGCCTCCATGCTTAGCACATGACGCATGCGGCGGTGCGACTCTGTGGTGGCTGGTGTTGCCAGTGTTATGTCCGTTCAGGATGAATTCATCTGTGTTCGTTTGTTAATGCCTCACTGCATGTTTGGTATGCAACTGTTTCTGTCTGAAATAGTTAAGTTTCGTTTTGATCGAAAGTAAAGCAAGTTGCATGCACAAATCTCCTTTTTATACACAACAGCCAGATTGGGTGTTTTTCCGCTACATATTAGCCTGTTCACGGTGTGTTTAGCCAGTTTTAGCCAGGAAGGCTCGATGGAAATCTGGCACTGTCTTGAACAAAGTAAACTGTGAGAACGCGCCGTTCACAAATGCCAGAATGAACGCGTTCACAGTAACATTCATCAGGCAGAAATATGTACGTTCAGTTCATGTTCGCCCAATATATGAACGAGTTCATGAACAATCGTTCATTGAACACGTTCAGGCACAACACTGCCGACTACTATCAATGCCGTGCTTATATATATTAGCATTACTGTTAAAAATGCACTTCCAATAAAGTGAGTATTGGCAGAACCGGTTGTCATTTTTATGTTGAGGCGGCAGGGGTGTTGTCGGCAGCTGCTGAATGTAACTAATAAAGAAACTTGTAATCTAACTGAGTTACTTTCAAAAAACAAGTAATCAGTAAAGCAACTAAGTTACTTTTTAAAGGAGTAATCAGTTCATCAGATTACTTTTTCAAGGTAACTGAGGCAACGCTGTCTGCGGGACTAAAGCCCCGGATGTTTTGCTCTTGTAGCAATGCCCCTGACGGTGCATACCAGGTTCATTCTCTCACTCTACTGGAAAAAACAGCATAGACCAGCACCAAAACACGACATATGCTGGTCTTGCTAGTGACTTGTCTATGCCATTTTTCCCAGCAGGGTATTTACACAATGAGTGATAGGCTGACGACATCCTGAGTTCATTGCAGTTGGCGGAAGAGAAACAAAATGACTATGATGAGGTAAAACAGGCTTTTGATGGACACTTTGTTGGAATGTAATTTATGAACAAGCCAAGTTTAATGAACAATGTCAGGAAGTAAACGAATCTGCAGAGAACTTTATCACTGCCGTGCACAAGCTAGGTGAACATTGCAAATATGGCGTCTTACGTGAGGAAATGATCCGAGATGGGATTGTTGTTGGCATACGTGATGCTAAATGTAAGTTTATTAGAAGGATAAACCCCTTGAGATGAACCATCTCGTTTTCAAGTGGGTCCTTGACACATATATACAGAGAATACAGTACATAAAGCCAAATAACACAAATACGCTCACATAAACGCAGACAAAAGCTCCCCTAAGCCTAGCCACTGATTCCCCCCATAATGCCAAAGTTATACAGTAAATATACAAAAGTACATAAATGTACATATACCTATACACAGCTATGCAGATACATTGACATGCATCCACACATTTGATCTCAAATATGATTAGAAGCAGGAGCACGTTGTTTGAAGATAAATGAAAACAGATCTTTTAAAGAAATGAGCCAGGCAAGTTGTTCCAATCAGATGGAGCTTTAAATTTAAAGACACGTCACCCAGTTTCCTTAGAAATTCTAGGAACAAAGAAATAAGGCTGGTCAGTATGCCTGAGATTATGAGATGACCTATATGGAATTAGCAATTGTTTTATGTAGGAAGGATAGTTAGCGAAAATACATATAAAGATAAATTGCAACCAGTAATAATGTCTTCTAGATTTAGATGTTAACCAGTTTAGTGACTCATACATTAAACAGTGATGGTTCTATAAGGACATCTCAAAACAAATCTACAGTGACTATTGTAAGCTACAGTGAGAGGACGAAAATTTGTTTCAGAGGTATTCTGACAATATCTGCGTAATCTAGTATTGGTAATATCAACTGGGAAGCAATTATTTTTCTGACCTGTAGGGTAAAACAGTTGATAAAGTGATATAATATTCTCAAGCTGCAATTCATTTTCTTTACCACTGAGTCAATATGGGTCTTAAAAGAAAGTTGAGAGTCAAGCCAGATACCCAAATATTTAAATTCATCCACAAATTGTTTGAAAAACTGCAGCTCAACCCAAAGTTGGATTCAGCTACAGCCATAGTTCATGTGAGGCAGCACGAGGAGGTGAAAAATCAACAAGCTGTTCTGCGGTCAGCCGATTCACCAGGGCAAATAGATGAAGTGTCTCATAACAGTAAGAGACAGGCTCATAGAAAGAAATCTTATCAAACCAATTCAAAACAGTGTGGCAAACCCCAAAATATTCATGGACTGAGTGCCCAGCAAAAGACATTGGCCCTCATTTATCAAACGAACATACGGCAAAAAACCGTGCGTACGACCATTTCCACGCAAACTTCGGCATTTATCAATTTGGACGTGAGCGGAAGCTACGATCAGATCTCACGTCAGGTCTGAGGTCGTGTACGCAAATTTGAGTCTGTGGATTTGCGGTGCAGCACAGCAAAATCTGTCTGAGACTGAAAATAATTATTAAACAAACCTCAGCTGTCATTAAACATAAGCAGTCACATGTTTAGAACTGATCGAAACGGATTATTTTTTACGTTTTTACTGATACCACTTTTTTGTAAAATAAAATATGTGAATAGTCTAACATGACAACTAGTTAACGGAGTACCTAATAACCCCGCTGGCAAACCTGCTACAGAGCAGGAACGCAGATCCAATAGTGCGCACATATGCACACGGGTCACAGTGGAGCTGCTTCAGGGTGCTGAAGGGCAGGTGGTTCCGTCTCGGACCAGCAGGGGGAACTCTGCTGTATACCCCAGAGAAAGTGTGCCATATTATTTTGGCCTGTTCAGTTCTGCACAACATTTCATTTGTGAATGGAGCCTTTGATGTGCCGGCGCTGCCGGGATGCCGATCTCCATCTCGGAAAAGTTTCTCTTCTTGCCAGAGTTTCTTCTCTCAATGTTTGACCTCAGTGGGCGAGGCCAGAATATTTAAGGACGTAACATGTTAATGACGATCAAATTCAGCCGCCGCATTTATCAAGACCCGATCATTCGTACGCTGGAATTGGTCAGATACGAATGTTTCATAAATCACACGTGTGTCCTGTCGTAAGACCAATTCTGCGCACAGATCTGCACCCGTTTTCACGCAAGATTGATAAATGAGGGCCATTGAGTGCAGAGAATGTAAAAAATTGGCTCACTTTGCAGCTGTGTGCAGCTCAGCGCAAAAGTTAGAATCCATTGAAGAGGATGAGGCGGCGGCTTATCTAGGAGCTGTTGACTACCCACAGTCGTCTACATGGACTGAAATACTTAACATAAATGGCAGTCTCTTGCACTTTGTCACATGGTGTGAGCTGAACCACTTGCAGCTCAACACAGCAAAGACCAAGGAGCTGGTGGTAGGTCTGAGGAGAACCAGGACACCAGTGACCCCAGTTTCCATCCTGGGGCATAAAGTGGACATTGTTGAACATTACAAATATCTGGGGGTGTACATTGACAATAAACTGGATCGGACTAAGAACACTGAAGTCCTCTACAAGAAGGGACAGAGCCGCCTGTATTTTCTCAAGAGGCTCCGCTCCTTTAACATTTGCCGGACGATGCTGGGGATGTTTTATGAGTCTGTGGTGGCCAGTGCTATTCTGTTTGCTGTCGTGTGCTGGGGCAGCAGATAGAGTAGCCGATGCCAACGGACTCCACAAGCTGATCAGAAAGGCCAGTGACGTTGTGGGGGTGGAGCTGGACACTTTGTCAGCAGTGTCAGACAGGAGGATGCTGTCAAAGGTGCGGGCGATTCTGCAGCATGTCTCTCACCCTCTCCACAACGCTCTGGTCGAACAGAGGAGCACCTTCAGCCAGAGACTGATTGCTCCTAAATGCACCACTGAGGGCCACAGGAAGTCATTCTTACCTGTGGCCATTAAACTGCTCAACTCCTCCCTCTGATTATCAGACTAATTTGGCTATTTAAAAAACAAAAAAGAAACAATATAACTATTCATTCTCACTTCATTTATAACGCTACAACCATCTCATTGTATATTGTATTTCAGATTGTATACTTTACTATTTTATTATTTATTTGTATTTCATTGGCTACTTTGAGATATATATATATATTTTTTTTAATCTCTACCTTAATATTTTATTTTATTTACATCTTCATCTCTATCGCTTGTTTCTATTCATGCTGTTTTTCTATTTCTACTTTGCACAGAGCATTGGAACAAAAACAATTTTCCCCTGGGGATTAATAAAATATTCTGAATCTGAATCTGAATTCTGAATCTGAAAGTGGATACCGGTGCGTCTGTGACTGCTATCCAAGAAACAGAATACGTACTCTATGACCTCTCTGCCCCACGACGTGTTGCCATTCCTCTCCGGACCAAAGTCAAAGAGGAACTGGACCGGATGGAGAAGATGGGGGTCACAGCCCGTGTTGAAGAACCAACTGAAAGTTGCGCAGGCGTGGTCCCTATTGTCAAAACACCAGGGAAAATACGGATTTGTGTGGACTTAACCCATCTCATCGGCAGTGGATGAGATGCTGATCAAACTAGAAGGAGTCAGAGTCTTCACAAAGCTTGAAGCGACATTAAACTTCCGGCAGGTACCACTCCATAAAGACTCAATGCTGTTGACCACATTCATCACACCAGAGGGCCACTACTACCTCCAGAGGTTGCTCTTTGGTATATCATCAGCACCTGAACACTTCCAAAAGAGGATTTCTTAGCTGAATGATGGCATTGATGGTGTCCTGTGCCATGCTGATGATGTCCTGATGTCCCAGGAAAGGAACGGGATCGAACACGATGAACGGCTGCACAGAGTGCTACAGAAGTTCAGAGAAGCTGGGCTCACTCTGAACGAGAAATGCCAGTTTGCTATGACAGAGATTCGATTCCTGGGCCATGTTATAAATTCTCAAGGCATCAGAGCACACCCATATATAATAAAGGTGATCCTTGACATGCCTGAGCCAAAGGATGTGGTGGACGTTCGCCGTTTCATGGGCATGGTGAACTTTGTAGGCAAAAATTCACCACGCCCATCCGTAACCTGTTAAAGACAGAGAACAGCTGGACATGGGGAGCACCCTAACAGATAGTGTTCCTTGGGACAAAGAAAGAACAGGGTCAGGGTCAGGGACTGTGTAAGCCCTCCCCAGCCCAGGTTATGAAACCATTGTATCAGCGGATGCCTCCTTATGTGGACTAGGACATTTACATTTAGGGCATTTAGCAGACGCTTTTGTCCAAAGCAACTTACAATAAGTACATTTGTCACTAGACAAAAGCCACGACATATCACTGTAGATGGAGTAAGAGAAATATAGAAACAGTTGTCAAGCCCTCATCTGAGGATGATAACTGCTATTTGTCAAAGATTCTTTAAGTGCATAAATGCTATGATAGAAGTACTAACGATGCGAACATACAAGTGCATAGCATTTTTTTTTTTTTTGGGGGGGGGGGGGGGTGTGATGCTATGCGGGGTCAAGGTGAAGTCTGAACAAATGATTCTTGAGTCTTTTGCGGAGGATGGAGAGTGATTCCCCTGTCCTGACATTGGTCGGGAGTTCGTTTCGCCACTGAGGTGCCAAAACAGAGAATAATCGTGACTTTGCTGTGCAGGCTTTGTTTGCTCTCAGCGATGGGGATACCAGTCGACCAGCTGACGTAGATGAGCGAGATGAGTGCTCTTGCTGGGGCGTGACCAGTGTTTGGAGGTGGACGGGTGCAGTTCCGTTGACGGCCTTGAAGGCCAGCACCACCATCTTGAATCGGATGCGGGACGCAACAGGAAGCCAGTAGACGTCATGGAGGAGGGGGGTCACATGGGAGAATTGGGAGCTGCAGCATTCTCGATACGCTGCAACGGTTTAGTCGCAGAGGCTGGGAGTCCAGCCAAGAGGGAGTTGCAGTAGTCCAGGCGGAAAACGACCAGCACTTGGACCAGGAGTTGCGTAGGGGAAAGACCGGATCCTGCAGATTTTGTAGAGGGCAAATCTGCAGGATCGGGCTACAGCAGTGATGTTGGGGGTGAAGGACAGTCCGTCGTCGAGGATTACGCCCAGGTTCCTCCCCACCGATGAAGGCGATACCGTGACATCCACGACAGTGATTGACAGGTCCATGCGACCCTGGGATGAAGAGGAGTTCAGTTTTACTAAGGTTGAGGGTTAGGGTTAGGTTTGAATTGATGCACAGCTGTCCAAGCGGAGATGTCTGCCAAACATTCCGAGATGCGCATTTCAACTTGGCTGTCGGAGGAGGATGGGGAAAGAGACAGGAAAAGTCGGGTGTCGTCTGCATAGCAGTGGTAACAGAATCCATGTGATGTGACTTTTTAACCAACCGACCCCAGACTGTGAGACTTGGCCCCCACCTCTCCTCCACCCGCACGCAGAGCACCAGCTCCCCACAGGGCTGTGTCCTGAGCCCCCTCCTGTACTGCCTCTACACCTACGACTGCAGTTCGACCCACAATGACAATCTCATCGTCAAGTTTGCCAACGACACTAAAGTGGTCGTACTTGTCTCCAAGGGTGATAGGCAGCCTACAGAGAGGAGGTCCTAAAGTTTGCAGCCTGGTGTTCAGAGAATAACCTCGCTTTGTACACCAAGAAAACCAGAGAGATCATCATTGACTTCAGGAAGCACAGCACCGACCCAGCCCCCCTTTACATCAACGGCGAGTGTGTGGAGAGGGTCCACACCTTCAGGTTTCTCGGTGTCCTCATCTCCGCCGACATCTCCTCGACAGAAAACAAAAAGCCAAAAAAAATGCTCTTTTCAAAAAAAAGATGGCCGCAGTGTGAGTAAACGCGTCTCAAGCTCAAGTCTGCATGTCGCCCTGATAGTAGCTCTGTAAGTTCTCCTTTATCCTGATCCGTATGCTTTTGACCTGAATTGACTCTAAATTAATCTAAGCATTGACTAAGTCATTCTATACGGCTCTGAGATTTGTGGATTCCCTTTGCATCCTTGTCAAATGGATGAACGGCATATCTCACTCCAAACTTTGTGGGAAGCCATTCAGGAAATCAAGACTGACATGCTAACGCATTTTGGGGCAAAAGTGGATCCCATTCAAAGTAGTTTGAGCAGCATTCAGATGTCCTTATCTACTTTGGGAGAACAAGTTAATTTGCTCGAACAGCGTGGTGGGGCTAATGAGGACAATGTGCAGGAGTCTGACTCTCGGATTCAACAGCTAGAGAAGGACAATGCTTACCTGATGGACAAAGTCGATGACTTGGAGAACCGAAGCCAACGCTCTAATCTCCGCTTCGTTGGAGTTCAAGAATCCGCTGAAGGAAGCGATATCATCAGCTTTATGTCCCGGCTGATCCAACAGGTTTTGGGGCGAGACAACTTCCCCACTCCACCGGTCATTGAGAGGGCCCACCGCTCTCCGACTGTCCGGCAAAACGACAGAACCAGTCCCAGGTCTATTATGATCAAACTTCTTAACTCTCAGGATAAGGTCAAAATCCTTCGCCTTGCCAGGGCGAAAATGAAGCTGGAGTTCAAAGGGTCAAGCATCTCTATCTACCCAGACTTCAGTGCTGACCTGACGAGGAGGCGCCGGAGCTTGACCCTGTCAAACGCAAGCTTCGTGAACTCAACATGAAGTATTTTCTCCGTTATCCTTCTACGTTGTGCGTTGTTGTGGATGGCAAACAGCAGCGCCTAGCTGCCACAAAGATGCTGAAGCTGCCTTCATGTCCCCTTCAACTTCTCCGGGATAATGTCTACTGTCGCCCACTGTGGTGAGATTGATGACTGAGACTGCAGCTAGGTGTAGCAAGTAGCATACTTGCTTACAGTACAACAGTCCATTAAACTGGCTCTTTCATCTTCTTCCCCTTTTCTGTTATGATGTTAATCCTCGAGGTGTTGTTGACACTCTTTTTGTGTTTTAGTCCGTTGCTGACTGCAACAGGTATCTCTACCTGTTGTTATTGTTTGTTTACATCCTGCTGTTGTAAAATTGACTTCGTCACATCCTCTTCTTCTTCTTTGGTATGTTTAGAGCCTTTTAGCGTACGGTATTACTACTGCCCCTAGCGGTTAGTGTCAAATGCTGCTTGTGAAGTAGCTGACCTTTTTTTTTTTTTTTCCTTTTCTTTTTAAGCTATGCTTTATTCTTCTTTCTCCCCTTTATTGCAGATTGAGCCTAGAGTTGAATAGTTGGTCTTTACCGACACATTTTTGGTTTACTCACGGGAATGCTCTGGAATATGGTGTCTGGAGCTGCTGGGTTGCTCTTTAAGGGTGCGGTTGTTTTGTGTTTATTCTTTTTGTGGTTATTTTTTTTGTGTGTCTGTTCTATCTTAACTAATGAATCATGGAATCTTTACAACCCTGTACTTCATTTTTGGATCCAGCTATTTTCATACCTATGTTTGATTAGTGACAGTATCATCAGAAATATCTTGCTCCTTCAATGGATGAGTTAAAGGATTCAAAATAATTCATTTGAATATTAGGAGTCTTGTGCCTAAAATTGACTTACTTCGTGCATGGGTTGTGCTACATAAGCCTAACATCATTACAACCTCTGAGTCATGGCTCAACAGTAATATCCCAGATAATGAAATGAATCTACCAAATTATGTTCTATATAGATCTGATAGGTGCTCCAGAGGTGGGGGTGTGGTGATATATGTTTGCTATGATCTTGTATCTGAATTAGTCATACCCGCAATTGAGCCTCTACATTTTGAATGTGTTTTTGTCAAGGTAATTATTCATGTAAATAAATGTTTAACTATTGGTTGCATTTATAGGCCTCCCTCTTCGCCTGCAGAGTCCTTTAATTGCCTGATCTCCACCATTAATTCCATTTCCTGTAAAAATGAAATAATTTTACTGGGTGATTTCAACAAAAACTGGTTAGATAAGTCATCAGATAAAGAAAACATATACTTAATAGTCTAAATGTTGCCCAACTAATTAATGAGCCTACTCGAATCCCCCCTAGGTCCCAATCTCTACTTGACTGGATACTCGTTTCACACCCAAATAGAATTTTAAGGTCAGGCGTTATGTCCGATTGCTTTAGTGATCACTCAATTATCTACTGTATATGGAAAATCAAACTACCTAAATTACCACCAAGAATAATCACGATCAGACAATACAGGAAATTGAATTTAGATGTATTTATTAATAATCTAATTTCTATCAACTGGGACAGATACGAATTAATACTTGATGTACAAGATGCCTGGGATTTTCTGTAATCTGAGTTCATTGATGTTGTGGACAAACATGCTCCTTGGAAAACTGTGAAGGTCAAGGGTAAACATCTCCCTTGGATCAGCCCCGAACTTATTTGTTTGTTTAGGCAGAGGGACAAAGCATGGGCAACATTCCGTCAGACAAGGGATAATGCTGATTGGGAAGTATACAGGCAGCTAAGAAATTTAAGCAAGACAAAAACCTGTAATGCAAAATCTAACTATTATAAAGAATGTCTCACTAGTGATTGTAAGAACCCAAAGCAATTCTGGAAGAAAATCAAAACAATTATTAATACAGAGGATAAACACTCTATTAATCAAATAAGAGTTGCCAATACAATACTGCAAGACTCCTTAGATATTGCCCAAGTATTTAATCAGCATTTCTCCTCCGTCTGTGCTACCTTACTACCTGACTCTCACTTGACTACTGGCTTCTTTAGTAATACCTCACCATGCTGCAGTTCTTTTGCTTTTAGGAACATTTTACCAACTGAAGTTCATATTGCCATTAACGGACTAAATGTGAACAGTGGCGCGGGACTTGATGGAATAGAAAACAGGTTTATTAAACTAGCGTCTCATATCCTTATGTATCCACTTGCTGATCTATTCAATCTCTCTTTGTCCACATGTGAGATACCTGCCATCTGGAAATTTGCACGCATCACTCCACTCCTTAAAGGAGGCGATGTACTTGATTTGAACAATTACAGGCCTATATCTATTATATGTTCTATTGCTAAAGTCTTCGAAAAATTAACTTATAATCAACTTTCACACTATCTCACTATCAACAATATTCTATCACCATTTCAATCTGGCTTCAGGTCTAGCCACTCCACAACTACTGCCCTACTTAAATTCACCAATGATGTGTTCTGTGCTGCTGATAATGGTGATCCCACTGGTGCCATCTTTATTGATTTAACTAAAGCATTTGATTTTGTTGATCGTTATCTGCTTTTGGATAAGCTTCATGCTATCGGCCTTTCTAATAATGCAGTTCTGTGGTTCAATTCATACTTGCATAATAGAAAACAATGTGTGGTCTTACAAGGGAATAAATCTGATTTGTTGGTTCAACAAAGAGGTGTACCCCAGGGTTCCACATTGGGACCACTTCTCTTCTCTATTTATGTAAATGATTTACCATCAATTTTCAATAACTGTAGTGTTCAACTTTATACCGATGACACTGTCATATATACATCCAAACCTGATCTACCACAAATTCAAGCTTCTCTCCAGTCTGATTTCAACATCTTACAAGATTGGCTTTCACATAATAAACTATTGCTCAACAAAACAAAATCCAATATCATGATCTTTGGTACCAGACAGAAACTCAAATCCAATCCTGGTTCCTGTGTAATAACTTGTTATGACGGCACTGCTCTGCATAAAGTTCCATCCATCCATCCATTTTCATCCGCTTATCCGGGGCCGGGTCGCGGGGGTAGCTGCCTGAGCAGGGACACCCAGAGTTCCCTCTCCCCGGACACTGCCTCCAGCTCTTCCGGGAGGATCCCAA
>CAEMYA010000554.1:76095-93161 GCA_903131615.1 Diplodus sargus | reverse complement strand
GCTCTTTCAACTCTGTTACTCCACAACTTTTCGGCCTTTTCAGTCTTTTTTCACATTTTTAAGCTCTTTCTGCCTTTCACTTTCCACCTTTTCAGTCTTTTTTCGCTTTTTTAAGCTCTTTCTGCCATTAACTTTCCACCTCTTCAGTCTTTTTTCACATTTTTATGCTCTTTCTGTCCTCTTACTCTCCAACTTTTCTGCCATTTTAGTATTTTTTCACCTTTTTAAGCTCTTTCTGCCTTTAACTTTCCACCTCTTCAGTCTTTTTTTACATTTCTATGCTCTTTCTGTCCTCTTACTCTCCAACTTTTCTGCCTTTTCAGTCTTTTTTCACCTTTTTAAGCTCTTTCTGCCAGTCTTTTTTCACATTTTTATGCTCTTTCTGTCCTCTTACTCTCCAACTTTTCTAACTTTTCAGTCTTTTTTCACCTTTTTAAGCTCTTTCTGCCTTTAACTTTCCACCTCTTCAGTCTTTTTCACATTTTTATGCTCTTTCTGTCCTCTTACTCTCCAACTTTTCTGCCTTTTCCATCTTTTTTCACCTTTTTAAGCTCTTTCAACCCTGTTATTGCACAACTGTTTGGCCGTTTCAGTCTTTTTTCACCTTTTTAACCTCGTTCAGCCCTCTAAGTCTACAGTTTTTATGCCTTTTCAGATATTCATCTTTCTACCTTTTCAACTCCTTCAAACATTCAACTTGATGTTCAGCAATTAAAATGTTCAACTTTTTCAAGTCTTTCAGCCCGCTTCAGCTTTTCTGTCGTTTCATCTTTTAAAAATATTCATCTTTCTGCCTTTTGAGCTTCTTTATACATTCAGCTTCATGTTCAGCTACAGAAACTGTTCAGCTATCAACATGTTCAACTTTTTAAGCTCTTTCGGCCTTGACCTTTTCAACTTTTCATCTTTTCGACTTTTTCAGCTTTACGGAAGTACATTCAGCAGATTTCGCTTCAGACATTCACACTGTATTTTTGTAGGAAACACACATTTTTCTAGTTAGTGTGAATGCTGACTCAGCATTCACACTATCGTTCTTCTGGAATTTATTTATTAGTGTGAATGCTGAATCAGCATTCACACTATCGTTCTTCTGGAATTTATTTATTTCTTTATTATTCCGTACGTTTTTTGGCACCTTTCTCCTCCTACAAATCTTGACCGATTCAAACCATTCAAATATCAAAATGTTCAGCTTGTTTAGGACATGATGGCGTGTATTTTTCTTATTTCTACCTTTTATACTTTTGGAAATATTCAGCTTTTTCTGCCAAATTTTTGTGCAGCCATTTTAAGCTCTTTCACCCTTAACTTTTGTACATTTTCATCCTTTTTTCACCTGTTTTAGCTTCTTCAGCCCTCTCACTCTACAGGTTTTCATCCTTTTACATCCTTTTCATGCTTTTTTCACCCTTTTAAACTCTTTCAGCTTTTCAATTTTTTTAGCCCTTTTTACCATTCCAGCCCGCTTACTTTACAGCTTTATTTCACCCTATTGAGCTCTTTCAACCCTCTTTTTTACATGTTCATCCTTTTTTCACCTGTTTTAGCTTTTTCGGCCCTCTCACCCTATAGCTTTCCATCCTTTTCATCCTTTTTTCACCCTTTTAAGCTCTTTCAGCCTTCACCTTTTCAATTTTTTAGCCTTTTTCACCATTTTACCCCTTCCAGCCCTCTTACTCTACAGCTTTTCACCTTTTCAGCCCTTTCAACTTTTCTGGCATTTCAGCTTTCAGCTTTTTCAGCTTTTCGGCAGTATATTCAGCAGATTTCACTTCAGCATTCACACTGTATTTTCGCAGGAAATGCAATTTTTCTAGTTACTGTTATACTTGATCGTATCTGGTGATCCACTCACACCTGTGAATTATTACTGGTCATTTTGGCCACCTACTGGTTGTAATGTTTTGATGAATTTATTGTATTTGTTTTTTGTTTTTTTGTTTTGTTTTGTTTTGTTCTGTTTTATTTCTGCTTGTTGATGTATTTTGTCCTAATGATAATTGTATTTTTACTTTATTTTATTACTATTATTATTTCTATCTTTATCTATTTACTATTTTATTTTTCTGTCACGTCTCTGTAATGTAGTTATTGTGTTACAAGTTGGGACCCCCTCGAAAACGAGATGGTACATCTCAAGGGGTTTTATCCTAATAAACAAACTTTCATCATCAGCAGTCTTCAAGAAGGCCCAGCAGCGGCTACACTTCCTGAGAGTCATCAGGAAGTACAAACTAAACTCCAACCTGCTGCTGACCTTCTACCGCTCAGCCACCGAGAGCCTGCTGACATACTGTATCACAGTATGGTACGGCAGCTGCACCGTTGCAGACAGGGAGAGGCTCCAGAGAGTTGTAAAAGCCGCACAGAAGATCATTGGCTGCCCTCTCCCCGCCCTGATGGACATTTACACCTCCCGCTGCCTCAACAGAGCTAAAAGCATCACTAAAGACAGCTCCCACCCTGGCTTTGACCCATTTGACCTGTTGCCCTCAGGGAGGTGCTACAGGTGCATTAAGGCTAAAACAGATAGACTCAAAAACAGCTTCTTACCAAAAGCAATAACCTCTCTGAAATCTCACATGCACTGATCTCATAGTCCAACCACCCCAACCCCCGGTTTCTCTTCAGCCACTATTAAACACTGTTAAAAACCTTACTTAATGTGCTATACCATACAATGTGCAATATTCCCTGTATATAGCACCATATTTATTTTGCAATGTACATACTCCTCAGGACTGTGCACCTTACCCCCCTTTTTGTACTATCACTTTATATCCTATGTATATAGTGTATGCATCGTTTATTCTTTACAGTTTTTTTTGCACTGCCACTGGAGTTGGCTTTTTTTTATCTCATCATACATGTGTACAGTGACAATAAAGGCATTCTATTCTATTCTGATTGCAGAGCCTAATGATCTAGTGTATAGTGAAAACAGAAGCGGTCCTAATGCTGAGCTTTGAGGGACACCAGTTTCCAGAAAGCAGGGTTTGGACAGAGAGCCGTTCCATGTGACCTGAAAGGTGTGATTTGTCAGGTATGATGTGAACCAGGTTAGAGCAGAGTCAGCAATGCCAAGTTCAGCCAGAGTGGAGAGGAGGATTTGATGGCTGACTGTGTCAAACGCGGAGGATAAGTCGAGGAGAATGAGGACTGACGAGTTGGACGAGGCTCTGGCGGCACCAAGCGACTCAGTCACTGTGAGGAGGGCTGTCTCAGTGGAGTGACTAGTCCTGAAGCCTGACTGATTAGGGTCAAGGAGGTCATTTTCTGAAAGATAGGAGGACAGTTGGTTGTAGACTGTATGTTCCAGGGTTTTAGAGAGGAATGAAAGAAGGGATACAGGTCTGTAGTTTCGGATGTCAGCTGAGTCTAGGGTGGGCCCTGGGGTGGGACTAGGAGGCGTCTGGACACAACATAGTCAGACGATGAATAGAGACCTGTCATCTTCATTTCTAGAAGTCTGACCAAAGCCAAATCAAGATATGCCAAAATAGAAAAAGAGGCTTTAGCTGCTACCTGGGCATGTGAGCACCTGCAAGGATACTTGAGTGGCCTGGGCTTCACCATGAGAACTGATCACAAGCCACTCAACAACATTCCTGAAGTCCAGAGCATTGGATGACCTCCCTCCAAGGTTTATCAAATTCAGACTGAGGTTGCTCAGATTACATTTTCAACAGATTCAACATTATCCATGTCCCAGGTAAAAACCTGATAACAGCTGATGCCCAGTCCAGAGTGCCTCTTCCAGCTGCAGCCACGGAGGCGGCGCAAGACCTGCAAAAGGAATGTAAAGCTTACCTGGACAGCGTAGTAGAAAGCCTGCCAGCCACACCGACAAAACTGGAACAGATTAATAGTGCAAAAACCACAGACAACACCTGCAAACGTCTCAGTCGTTACATTGCAGGTGGCCTGAACACAGACAAGATGTGCATCACATGCTGCTGCCCTACTGGCCCGAAAGGTCAGCCCCGCATGAAGGAGGAGGACTGCTCATGAATGGTGAAAGCTCATAATCCCTGAAAGCATGAGACCTGACATCATACAGAGACTTCACCAGGGACATCAAGCACACACCTGGAAGCACATTAGCAAAACAGACTATTGCAAGATATAAAGCTGTGTTTGCTAGGTATGGATGCCCAGAAGTGCTTGTCACGGAAAATGGTCTTCAATTCTCCTGTCATGACTTCACTCAGTTTGCGCAAGATTATGACTTCACTCACGTGACAAGCAGCCCCCGTTACAACAGCAGCAATGAGGAAGCTGAACGGGCTGTCAGAACTATGAAGTTCCTCTTAGAGAAAGCCTTAGCCTTAGCTGTAACTAATATTTTCCTGGATAATACAGCTGCATTAAGACAAAAAGTACCTGCATTCCTTAATAGGTTTTTATTTTGTTGAAACAAAGTATATACTTTCATAGTATATAGTATATAGTATGCTCTTTCTTATTCTGCATATGCTATTGCAACATTGGCCTCCACCTTTCTTGTGTTAGCAGGTGAGTCTGTGACACTGCACTGTGACAGCTGACCCCCATGTACAGCAGCTGAAGTGTGTGAGGCGCAGCCCATGCTTGGTACCTCCATATCATCCACTGCTTTTTTCATATTCCTTGCGTTATCATGTAAAATAACGTGGACGCATTGCTTGTCTATTTCAGACTAGTGATGGGAACGGCAGTTCTTTTTACTGTACTGAATCTCTAGAATCCGTTCATTGAAATGATTCGTTCAAAAGATTCGTTCACCGAATCGTTCAGTGATCTCCAACTCCCTGAACTGATAAACAGCCAAACGATCCGTCATTCAGTTCATGATTCAGCCCTGAGGTTCACGTTCACTTACTGAGGGACGGTGCGTTCACGGACTACAGTACACAATCATTCGCAGGAGACGCAGCGCTGCTTTGCGTGGTATACATGCACTAAAATTATTACACGGTGAAAGTGTCCTCTGTGCACAGTAAAATCACTTAACATGATGCACGTTCGCGCAGCGCTGTCACTGAATCAGTGTGAATGTGAATCACGTTCGCGAACGTGATTAACAGCGGGAACGTGATTCACGTCCTGCTGAGAATCACGTTCGCGAACGTAAGTGACTTTTACTGTGCAGTAAAATCACTTAACATGATGCTACATGGACGTTAGCAACACAGCGCTAATTTTAGCAGTACGGTTACTGAACGTGAATCAACTCCTCTGCCCTGAGTGAGTGAGTGAGTGACACAGCATCACTATCAGCACAGTACGTGAACGAGAATCACGTCCTCAGCGACAGTTCTCTGTGTGCAGTAGGTTTGCGAATCAGGAATGAATCACAGCGCGACCGTGAATCACGTCCTCACAGTTCTCTGAGTGAGTCGCGGCAGTTCCACTCCCGGCCGGCATGCTCGCATCTGAGCTCAACTGAACTGAGAAAGGAACAAATCAGTTCCTGAAGTGATTCCGTTCACTTCATTCACTTAAAAGATTTGTTCGTTCGAACAACACGTTCTCGACCGACACAACACTATTTCAGACGCGTTCAGCATCTCTTCGATTGCCTGTTTTACATGCTCTGCTGTATGAGACCAACAAAACTAGTGCGCATGCCAGTGTTGTAACGAAAGTGGAAGAAATGTAATGTAATGCCGAAATGGTAGGGCGTTCCGGGGATTCAAAAACTCCAGGTGACGAAAACCCTGATCCTCTACCACGGAGATGAGCTGGTTATCCAGAGCGATTAATTTAATTACCCTCTCTGTAATATTTTTGTCAATGTCGCTGTCTCGAGGATATTTCTCTGTCCTTTTGAAAGTATCCGCAAGTGTTTTTTGCTTCAGTGTCTCTGCCTGCGTTGCTTGAGTGATCTCGTTGTATGCTTTGAGTGTTTCTTTTTTATTTGCCGTATAAAATGTGTAGTATTAATGCAGACATTTTATCCACAGGTTTGCCAGAGTGACGTTACGCACGCGTCTGCGTTCTGCCAAAAATTGTGCTCAGACGTAAAAAAATAAGATAAAATAAAATCGGGCTTGGGTCCACGTTCAAAATTCAACCAATAGTGTCACTGCAGCGAAGTGATGTCCTGTCGCATGCGTTGTTTCTGTGTGGAGTTGAGACGGTCTGACTCTGTACCACCACATAATGGTAGTAAATACTATGCTGTTATTTTTCCCATGTATATGCTATATTTTAACCCCACAGTGTGCTTCATAGAGTGGTGTAGGGATGACAGATTTTTGCAAGATAACTATCAAAAAGCCTATGGGATTTTTTAGTTGGATTTTGGATTATGGGCGAAAATAAACTGTGACAAACACAAGTTTATGATACTTAAGCATTACATCAGTAAAATAATCCTCACAGATGAACACCACACTTGTGATTTTTGGAGCATAAATTAAATAGATAGAAGTAAACAGCTAGTGTTATATTAGCTAGCTATAAACAGACTCCATTGTAGTCACATGACTTAAACGTCACCGCCACTAAGCGTTTCACACAATTACTATGTGCGTTGCTCATAAATTGATCAATCTACAAGTTGCAAAGTTATAGTTGGAATAGTTTGAAACTAAAGTCCGTCTGTAAAGTGAGTCTAAATTAGCCACTTCTTTGCAACCGCCGTTTTTAAGACCCCTAAGCGCTTTATAATGCAATTGTAGGACATTTAATGATATATTTTCCTAGAACAAAATGTGTAAATATCTTAAGCATGACAACCACAGACCTTTTTCCAGGCACATAAATGACTACCAATTCCTGGACTGTGCAGTACACATTGAAGAAGAAAGAAGCCTCAATATTGAGGTGTACAGAAAACCTACCCACACAGATCAGTACTTGCTGTTCGACTCTCATCACCCACTGGAGCACAAGCTGGAGGTCATCAGAACCCTAAACCACTGGGCTGAGAGCATGCCCACCAAGTCAGAGGGTAAGGAGAAGGAACAGACACACATCAGGGCAGGGTTGGATTGGCCATCGGGAGTACCAGGACTTTTCCCGGTGGGCCGGTCACTAATGGGCCAATGGACAGCCGTTTTTTATTTTATTTTTATTTATTTATTTATTTAACTTTTTTGCCATGCCTCGCCTTGCCTTGGTAACTATTGTAACTCTCCCGGCCCGGGGAGAGAGACATGCATCCGCTCGGCCCACAGTGCTCAGCTGCAGACACAGAGAGGTGACGATTGGCCCAGTGGCTTGTCTGTCTAAAGAATACCTGGCCTAATGGCCCTATGAGAGGCTACAGAGGCCCAGGAGTCCCACCCACGCATGTTCTAGACCCCCCCCCCTCGTTCAATCACTTTTAATGATGAGGAGTCGATGATGAGAGAGCGAGAGAGAGAAAAAAAAACAACAACACATCAGCACATGAAAAACAAAAAGGGAGAAGGAAAGAAAAAAACGCAAAGGCGGGGCTGAAAACATAAGTGTTGAGGAAGACTCTCCATCATGTGAAGGAGGTAGTGATACTGTGGTAAGCAGGTATGTGCCTTCTAGAATGGTGTGGATAAACACTCATTAAAATAAATGGTTCAGAACGGTTGCTTAACTGTCTATGAACTTTACTTGACATAATAGCAAACTCTGGATGGTGTGGTGTGTTACAACTAAATCTAGTTATCTAAAGTATTGGAAAACAATAACCATATTCATATACTATCCTGATTAATTGATTAGTTGCTTTTATTAACCACTTTAGCCTTATTTCATATGTAGGAAAGAAAGTATATATATATATATATATATATGTATATATATATATATGTATATATATGTATATATATGTATATATATATATATATATATATATAGGCCTCACACGGGGCACCATGATACATACTGTAGGAGACACTACCTTGATAATATGATAATTAATCACTGTCAATCAATAACAGTTTTAGACGGGGCACCACCTCCGTTGTTTGATTGACTGGAATAGGCCGGAGGGAACTATTCCAAACATCTAACTACCCAAGTTGGCTTGGACAGTTAGAGTATCAATTTAATCAGTCTGTTAAATTTCAAATTTATATTTGATCTCCTATTCTGAAGCAGTGGATTCTTTGCACGTATCCATCGGTTCTCCACATTAAAATTAAATTTCAGTCAAAGACAAACGATTTTATATGTTTATTGACTAAATAATTAGGGGTAACATAAATGAACTGACAATTTTAGACAGACAACAGAAAACAGAAAATGTAAAGATTGTAATTAGGAAAGTAATAAAGTTATGTGACCGTCGGCAGATGGTGAAGTTAAAGGGTCGGGTTTTATATCTATTAAATATTACGGGAGTAATTTATAATACTAACGAGACCCTAATCTCAATTCTCTTAAGTTCATAGGATAGGATTCAGAACTTGGACAGAAGAAATAACCTAAACAGAAGTCAGAACTCTAGACACCACACATTCTCACGTGTGTGGATCTAGCTGTATGAAGACGTTCAGCCTGTTTTGTCTGGGCGTCAGGAGGCACTGAAGCTTGGTTTCCTTGAGAGTTCTGGGTTGGACTACGGCACGACGAAGGCCCAGCGGGGTTTCCGCCTTGGGAGCGCTGGGGGCAGAGTTGGTCTCGGCTGGTACACAAAGTCTCTTTTGTTGGAGACTCCTTGCAAGACTTCTGAAGCAGACAATGACTGCAACGTTCTTCATCAGATGATTACAGTCTTGAAAAAGACTTTTCTTTTGTTGTTTCAAGTGGTGGTTCTTAAGTTCTGATTCTTAATCTAATTCAACTTCTTCGGGATCAGGCAATGATACTTTAATGGTATATTAAAATCAAAAATCAAAAAGAAAAGAATTTCATTCTATTAAAAACTTGGATAGAAGTAAAGCACTTAAAGTAGTGATTCAATTCGCTTTTCTTAGAGCTTGTTGCAAAAGTAAAAGTAAAGATTACTTTGAAAATAAAAATAAAAGAAGTGAAGAGAAGAGAAGAGAAGAACAGAAGACGTAGAAGAGAGAGAAGTGTAGTGACAGAGGAGAATGACCAAAGTGAAGGGCTGAAGAGAAGGGCCGAAGTGAAGAAAAAAGTGAGGATGAGAAGCGAGTGAGCAGAGCCTGTGTCTGTTTTATGGCCTGCAGCAGGCAGACTGAAAACAGGGGTGGGGGCTGGCTGACAATCATTCCTTCTGTGTCCTGAGTTTAGGCTCACAGAAGTTTGATGAAACTAAACTTCGTTAAAAGATGTAACATGAGTATGACCACTTATCATTCAAAAGGAATTAAAACATGATTAAGGCCTAAGACAATAAAGTATACAACATAAAACAATAAAGTATACAATACACAGTAGGGCCAAGGACTTATACATATCCCTTGTAGTTCTATCTTAACAAACATATTAGACATTTAACAGGTAGTTAACACAAGTATTACACAAAGAAGAATAAGGATCTGTAAGTCACCAAGAGGGGGGGCTGGTTTCTCCCAGACCTCAAACTCAATAAGCAATAAACTTCATCTGGGCTTACCAATAACATGGGAAAGATCTATTGTATGACCTTCTTAGGCTATTTGGGAATCTGCTAACATTAAGAATGAGATTGTAGTTTAATAGTTATTCAGAACGTATTGGGATTTGGATAAGTATAGGGACAGAGAGAGTTGGAATGTCACAGACAGGGTCGTAAAACAGTTCGGCCCCTAAAGGGGGGGGACTGGGTCATCTTTACCATGACCAACATCTACCCCCACTTCCTGTCATCTGATGTGGAGAGAGCACTCTATTGTGCTTAGTCATTATAACTTAATAAAATAAGTTCTCTCGTGATATGCTTATAGCAAGAAAGCAACACATCGTCCCACTCTGTTGAAAAAGAAGACTTGTGCTTGACCTGTTTGTCCTGAGGAAAAAGGAGTTCATCTTCTTTGGAGGGGGGGGGAGAAGCGAATAGTCAGTCAAACAGATGAGGCTTTGTTTAGGTTAATCTTGTCTTGTGGTTGAGAGATGAGAGGTCAGAGGACGGGTATAGGAAGCAGAGACTTGTGATGGAGACATGAGGGCATGTGATCCTACACATACTTTCATCAAAGAATGCCACACAAAATTGCAGATCTACAAGCCTACAACTCACATGTTGCAATGTGATGTGTTTTGAGCATGTAGATCTGCTACTTTATAAAATTGGATTCTTCTACCTATAATGACATCCCCCAAATCAGGTCACCAGAGTTAAAGTGTTTAAAGTGCCAACATGCACCTTTCTCTGTGCCCACACTCCAATTTGGTCATGAAGGACATTGCGCTAACAACTTAACAAATATGTATGCTTTACATATTTTTTTCAGTCAGTGTTTATGGTTTATCATCCTTTCAACAGTTTAACATTATACAGTTAAAATTAATAAAACACTGATTAACTACTGTTATAATAAAACATCTGCATACATATTACTCATGATGCAGTGCACAAATTACAAGTATTTCCTGTTATGTCATGCTTCATTGTCTATACATTATGTTGAGCTGTACTGTCTTTCTAAAATAAAATTTGTGTTTGTCCATTATTCAGACCATTATACTGTTGTTTTCCATACTTTAGCCAACTAGCCAAAGTTCTGATTGCATGCAGACTCATTATGTGCATGTTATCTTGTTCAAACTTAACCTATTCCACATTATTCCTGTATTTTTCATGTTCAGGTTTGTGATAGGCGACAGGCCCAGTACATCATCTCCTGTGGAGATGATCTAACCAGAGACCCCAAGCAGCCCAGTGAGCCCACCCATAGATTATTTCACCCGTCCCAACCCAGACACCCTTTCTCCAGTATCCTTCTTAAGAGCAAGTGAGCAACACACACTGTAGTTATCATTTACTTTATTCAAGGCTTCAGAATATAAAGGGATATTTTTTAGTCTAGTGGTACATCAACAGGGCGAGTTGGCACAATATCTGCGTGCGGATTGTAGTGGGCCGTTCTGGACCAAAAAGTCCAGGGCCAAATTTTTGTCCCAGTCCACCCCTGCATCAGGGGAGCACTTAAAACCTGGGGCTACCAAAACTGGACATTTGTCAAAAACTGCTAAAAGACCCAGCGCAGACAGAGAGGAGGAGACGAGAAAACATTCCCTATGTCGCAGGAAGATCTGAGAAATAATGCCTTTGAGGACAACAATGTAAACGGCTTGTCCAAAGAAGACAGATGGTTTGAAAGAAGAGTAAAGGAATCCATCTATATCAAACTGAAACATTCGTCTTTGAACAGAGGAGGTGGCCTAAAACAATAATTATCACCCACCTATAATGCTTTACTGAGTTATCTCCTCAGACAGCTCAACAACCATTCACACCTGGACTAGCCTAGCCTTCGCAACCCACCCAACCCACACATTTTGGGCGGCAGTAGCTCAGTCGGTAGAGACTTGGCTTGGGGACCGGAGGGTGGCCGGTTCAAGTCCAGCTACGGACCACAATATGGAAGTGGACTGGTAGCTGAAGAGGTGCCAGTTCACTTCCTTGGCTACTGCCGAGGTGCCCTTGAGCAAGGCACCATACCCCCATATGCTCCCCGGGCGCTGTAAAAGCAGCCCACTGCTCCTAGCTTGCAAGGTGTGTGTGTGTGTGTGTGTGTGTGTGTGTGTGTGTGTATTTGTGCATGCTTACAATATATACACAGCTAGGATGGGTTAAATGCAGAGAACTTCGGGTGTGTTTGCATGTATTACATGTACTATATATCTGATAAAAAATAATTTCCCCCCGGGATTAATAAAGTATCTTAAAGAAATAAAATAAAATAAAGGCTGGTTGGTCTAATAACCCACAAGTGGCCCTAACGACTCTGAAACTCAGAGCTTCCACGCGTCCTTAACAACTATGTAAGCACACAGAGTTTAAAGGCCTGCAACTCCCCTCCAGTTAGTTAGAACTGAAGAAGCCTCTTGGATGAGATGTGAAACGTCTTCAACAATAGACAAAAGTCCAATTGCCTACAATACAGCACTTCTCACACTGAGAACCTTCGTCAACATCTGAGGCATTATGTTGTGCCTCACTGATATCATGGTTCATGACACAAATGAGCCAGAAACAGTTGTAACAGAAGGGAAAACAGCAGTGGACCCGTTTTGAAAGAAGTGTAAAACACTGAATACATTTTGTTGGGCACCACAACCCCCTCGAAATGACTTGTTTTACTGTCATAATTTGAGCCATTTGGTCCAGTAACATTTGGAAAGTCTAGAAAAGCCTCACAATTAAATTATTTTGTCCCCCTTGAAGTTAGCCTGGCACTGAACCAGAAGTTCGGTGGCTCTGTCGGCGATCCAGGTATTCTCATAGCCAAGGAGTTGAGCTTTATTGGCTTCAATACACCACTGAGCAGCTTTCATGGGAATGAACGAGGCTCCACCTCCAACACTGTCCAGTAATAAAACTTTCTTAATATAGACCATAACGCGTTTCCATGGCGGCGCATCCAGACGCAGCGGCTTAGACCTCCCTGTTATTTTGCATCTTTTTTGTGTTTTATATGTCTTTTTTTTGTTCTTCTGGCACACACAGCGGCCCATCTACAGTCGCCAAGACCTGATAAGAATTGGCTTTCAGGCAAAATTAGAAATCACGGGTGCCTTCGCACGGACCCACGGCATCCCAACGGAGATAGCGAAATCTCTTCCTAAATTTGCTCCTTTTCTCCTGGAACTGAGCTCTTTGCTTAAATCTCTTATTTTGTTAAATAACAAAACAAAGTAATACCTTACTGAGTCATTATGAAAAGTTTTTCCCCAAAGCCACTGTCTGAACTAGCTATTTATTTATTATTTCATGTTTCCCATTCTTCTTCTTCTTTTTTTAAATTACTTAAATTTAAACTTACTTATTTATGTATTTTATTTATTTATTCTAGACATTCTCATCACTAAACTGCTGGAACTACAGATCCCCCTCCCCACCTGCAATTGGATTAAAAACTTCCTGTCAAGTCGCCCACAGTCTGTGAGACTCGGCCCCCACCACTCCACTGCACTCACACTCAGCACTGGTTCCCCTCAAGGCTGTGTTCTGAGCCCTCTACTGTACGCCCTGTACACCTACGACTGCTCTCCAACTCACCCAACCAACTGCATTATTAAATATGCGGATGACACCACAGTGGTTGGACTCATCCGAGGCGAGGATGAGACAGCGTACAGGGCCGAGGTGGAGGAACTGTCGCTATGGTGCTCAGACAACAACCTGACCCTGAATGCCCAAAAGACAAAAGAACTCATCATGGACTTCAGGAAGAACAGACATGACCACACTCCCCTCCTCATAAATGGAGAACAGGTGGAGACTGTCACCACCTTCAGGTTTCTGGGCACCCACATCTCCGCAGACCACTCCTGGACCTACAACATCAGGGCCCTGGTTAAAAAGGCTCAGCAGCGACTACACTTCCTGCATGTCCTCAGGAAAAACAAACTGGACACAAAGCTGCTGCTGGCCTTCTATCACTCCTCTGTGGAGAGCGTACTGACGTACTGTCTGGGTGTGTGGTACGCAGGCTCAACAGCCGAGGACAGGAAGGCGGTGCAGAGGGTCATAAACACTGCCCAAAAGTTCATCGACTGCCCTCTCACCAGCCTAGAACACATCGCCACATCCTGCTGCCTCAGGAGAACCAAGGCCATCACAGGAGACCCCTCACACCCTGCCTACCCCCAGTTTGATCTGTTGCCCTCTGGGAAACGCTACAGGTCAACAAAGTCCCACACCAGCAGGTTGACAGACATCTTCTTCCCCTGGGCCACACAAACTACAAATAAGAACGGATACACTCACAAGGGTTGAGCGTTCTGACACTAAGCATGCTTTAGAATAAAAAAAAGACACAGAAATCTCCCTTTCTGTAGTAAGGGATGAACTTACCATGGTGTCTCCACTGGTTGTTGCCAGTTTTGATCCATCAGGGTGAAAACTGCAGCCAGACAGCCAATCAGAGTGACCCACGCCTGTTAGAACCATCTGACCAATCTGCCAACACACATTACATTACATCAGCCGATCAGAGTGTGTCTTTCCTTTAACTTATCTTTAATAAGAATTATATTATTTTATTGACTTGCCTCTTTATTTCTCATTTTCTAACATTGAGTTGTGTCTGGCCTCAATCATTAAACGTTCTTTTTTGTTGTCCTCCTGCTTCATCTCACATATGATGTGTAAGTTATACGATTTTTTCTCATCTCAGTTTGTCTTGTATCACCACTTTTTAAAATATTTCATTCTTGTGTCTCATATATCTCATTTCACTGGTCATTTTATTGCACATCATGTCATCTTTTCTGTCAACAAAAAACTACTGCATCTTTTTTTTCATTTGTTTGTCTTATGTCATCTCAGCCACCGTGGCATCATCACATATTTAATATAATTTCATGTCTCTCATGGATTCAAATACAAGAACACCTTCCTCTTACCTTTTCTTCATTGGCTGGCAGTGCCCACAGCCTCCAGCTGCAGTCATCACTGGCGGAGGCGAGGATCTGTTTTCGTGGATGGAGGTCGATGCAACTGATAGGTAGCTTGTGGGCCCTGATGGAGCAGGACAAACTTAAAGAATTGGGGTTTTTCCATTTTTCAAAGTTCACCTGAGCCGGTTGAGAGTTCATCAGTCTGCTGCAAACGGAGAAGTCTGTGTCCTTTGGGTGTCTGGTTGTGGTTCTTTTTGCTGATGATTTATCTATGCTGTCACTCCTTTTGATGCTTCTCTCTTTCTTGAGTTGGGATTTTTCCTGATTCAGTCTAGCTTCTGTGGAATATTTTACTTTGTCCTTTTTCAGACTGATGAGCATTTTATGCCTCAGAGCTGCTTGATATTCGTCTTTCAGCTGCTTCAGCGCTGGCTCATAGGACTGCAGGTGTATCTTCAGTCGTTTGAAGTCCTCAATCAGCCTGTTTTTCTCTCCAGCAACTTGTCTGTACTGTAGGCGATGGAAATCCCTCTCCCTCTGCATCCTCAGCAAGCTGTTCCCTGTCACCAGCACCTCCGGTCTGATCAGCTCCATCTCTCTGCGGACAGTTTCAAGCTCATTCTTGAGGAGCTGCCTGTGTGTAAGAGCGTCGGGAAAGAGGAACACGCCTGTTGCTGCCTTTGTCATACTTTCTGGCAGGAGTTTCTGAGCTGAATTGTACCACTCTGACTCAAAGCTGTACAGAGTGCGGCTCAGGCCTGTTCTCCGGAGGAAGTTCCTTAGGAAGTCGTCTACTGCCTCTGGGATTATGAGGATGATTTGTTGTTTGGATGGTCCAGGTTTTCCTCCGGTTGCAGTGGAGGAGGCAGCCTCCGTCATTTCCTCCTCAAGGTCTTTCTCCTCAATACTCCTCCCCTCCTCTTCAGAGAAAAACTCCTTGTTTCCCCTAGCTGCTCTTTCTTTTCTCCTTGCTGACATTTTCTATTCTCCGCTTCTGAGCTTCCTGTTTACCTGTGACCATGGTAACTGTGGCCAAGCTGAGACATACCTGCACTTTGTTTACCCTGGTACCATAGCAACCCAATATCATTGCTTTGTTTTAGACTTTCTGATCTGACATGTGTTTTGTAAATGAATATTATAATATTAATCATATATGTATACATGTAATATCAATTTTATAAAGATTATTAAGGATATCTAATCTTCTGAATATTTTATTGCTGGTCATCATCTTCTGTTTAAGTGCTTGTCATCTTTTTAAATCTGCTTTAAAGCACCTATAATTGCACACAACTACTATTTGTATATTCCTGTTTTGTTATTTGGTTTGTTCATTTTTCATTATCATCATTATCATTATTTTTGAATAGTGGTATTGAACAAGAACTACACCAACAACATCCATCTTACATACCCACAATGACAGAAAGTCAGATTCGAAGGTCAAAATTAGAGGACAAATAGATCATTTAATGAATGCTTATGTAACCCCTTTACCATTGGCTGGTAAAATATGGATTATCTTTATGTAGCACTGAATAAAGCATTAATCCCCTTAAAACTCAAACAGCTTATCATATGGTGGAAGAGACGTCTCAGTGTAAATAAACACGTCCAGGCTAACTATGACTCGCACTCTAACACACAACATACAAACAATATTTTAGCTTTTTCTTTTTATTCTTCTAAAGAAGTTCTTTTGAGTTCTCTGGTTATTCAGGATTCACTGTTTGGGAAGATACTTTTTTGGTGGGAGATGTATGGAGACACCGTGTCCACCTGCCCACTGATGTTGCTATATATATATATATATATAGAGAGAGACAGACAGAGAGAGAGAGAGAGAGACAGACAGAGAGAGAGAGAATAGAATAGAATAGAAAGCCTTTATTGTCATTGTACATCGAGTATATAACGAAATTTAGGAGTGCTTCTCCTATCAGTGCATCGATAAAAAGGGTAAAAACAAAAAGGATATAAATAAATAGCAAATAAATAAGACACTGTACATTCAGTCATCCGGTCACACGTGTCGGGTGATAATGTTATGTGTTAGGAGTTAGGGTTAAAGTTGAGGGATCTGATAGCCCAGGGATAGAAACTGTTCTTGAGGTCTATTAGTCCTGCATTATAGGCACCTGTACCCCCTGCCAGAGGGCAGGATGTTGAACAGGTGTCGTCAGGGTGTGAGGGGTCAGCGGCGATTTTCCTCGCCCTGCTGAGACACCGTGCTCTGGCGATGTCTTCCAGGGAGGGCAGGGGACAGGCGATGATTTTTTGGGCAGTTTTTATGACCCTCTGTAGTTGTTTTTTGTCTGCCATTGAGCAGCTAGTGTACCATGCTGTGATGCAGTATGTCAGGACGCTCTCTATGGTGGTACGGTAAAAGGCCACCAGCAGCTTCTCCTCCAGGCAGTTTCTCTTTAACACCCTTGGGAAGTGTAGTTTCTACTGGGCCTTTTTCACCACCGCTCTTGTGTTGGCAGTCCAGGAGAGATCCTCTATGAAGTGGGTCCCCAGGAACTTAAAAGAGGACACCTGCTGGACACAGTCCCCATTTATGTAGAGTGGCGCCGGATCCTCTCTGTGCTTCCTGAAATCAATGATAATTTCCTTGGTTTTACTGGTGTTTAGCAATAGAT
>CAEMYA010000554.1:57429-74516 GCA_903131615.1 Diplodus sargus | reverse complement strand
CTGATAAGATTTTAAAAAGAGAATAAAAAGTAAATAGCAAATCAAGATTACTTGATGAGAGGGACACATTGAACACTGCTGGTATGTTGCTCTTCATGTGGGATTTGATGTGAAAAGATCCAAACTAATTTCCTCTGTTTCCTGATGAGATTCAATTGGACTTTTTAGTAGCGGTATCTCAGGGGCTAACTGTTGCATTTAAGAAATATATACACATTTCTTTTAAAAAGAAAAGCATTCAAGTACAGCCCATCTTAATGATCAGAACATTTCATTTCATCATTTTATTTCATGTGCAGATGCAGCGACCAGTAGCTTCATCAAACGTTGCTACATTTTTGTTTTCTTTAGGTAAAACAATCAGGTATTGCCTATGACGGAAATACATTCATCAGTGTTGGAGAAGAAAGTGCAGGTTTTGAAAGCATTGAGGAGTTTACAAACTTCCATTTCATATATGCAAGCCTGTGTTAAATAATTACAAATAAATCACCCTGAACAGGAAATTGTACTTTAAAACTGTAATATACACTGTATCATATTTTGCCTTACAGAGGTCACCATGGGGTCCGCAGTGGAGAGGACAGACGAACACGTGAGAGAATATCTGATCTACCGCGGCTTTACTAACACTTTGAAACATCTGGACAGTGACATCAAAGCTGACAAGGAGAAAGGCTTCAGGGTACGAAGTGGTGATATGGATGGATATGTTTTGTCTGACTGACTTTTTCAGCAGTTATTTATTCTAACCTGAGAAAGGAATGTTGTTTCAGAACAGATTAATTTTGGGTCTGTGTTTAATTAACTACATCATCTTTGTGCAGGTGGATAAGATCATTGACCAACTGCAGCAGTTTGTCCAGAACTTCGACCTGTTTGGTTTGAAGGAGTACTGGCTTTACCTGGATAGACGTCTGTTCTGCAGACTGGAGGATATCTACAGATCCACAGTCAACAAACTGAGAACCAGTCTGTACAGATACTACATCATCAACACCATCCAGGTAACATCCCATAGAGAAAGCACACACACCAGCCTGTATGATTCTGAAACAGAGCAGAAGTTAGAAGTCTCCTCTTTCATTCATCTAGAGAGGAAACCTGGAGAAGACTCAGGAATTTTTCCAAAAGCAGGCATTGGAGCTGCAGGGCCAGGCTGAGTGGCGTGATTGGTTCATCCTGCCATTTATACCTGCCCCTGAGCAGAATGCCACCTTCTCTCCGTACTTCTCCCGTCAGTGGGCTGACACCTTCCTGGTTTCATTGCACAACTTCCTGTCTGTCCTCTTCCAGTGTATGCATATCCTTCAGCTCAATCCACAGCTGTGATGTTACAAGTACATAGCTTCATGTCTATCCTAGGTTGTGATGTATGTCTGAAACTTTAGATGGGGTTACACTGATGCACTTGCCCTTTTCACACAGAGACGCTGCATTATCGCTGCAGTAGCGGTTCACCAATTCTCCGCCGTTGTTAGTTTACACAGAGCCAAGCATCCACCTCAAAGACAAACCTCTGAGTAATTCACACAGCAAGCTGGCGCTGCGGCTCCTAAAGAGGTGTGACGGTACACATCATGATGATGACATCTGTGTGTTTTCATGATGTTTCCCCGGGTGTCCATCTATCAATCTAAACATGAACCTGCTGACTGTCAATAATCATGTGGATGCTGTTATAATGTGCGGTGATGGAGATCCTGGCCCACCAAACACCCTGGGAAGTGAAAAAGTTAAGTTTTTCACTCTAAATTACATAATAACGTTATCACCATCAATAAACAGGAAACTGTCTGACTCTGTCACTCATGGGGGCTGACTGTTGCGGTCATTTTTTGGTGAGTTAAAGTTTTTTGCCAGTGACAGACGCTGTTTTTCAGGTAGAAATGTGATGAAGAGTCAGTAGGACATGCGGGAGGACAGACACTTCTCCACAGCTGCGATATTTTTTTCCTCATATAAGGTGCAAAAGACAGATACAGTTACTATGTTACTGTTGTTTGGTCCTGTAAAGTTGCTTGTGGGACTTTTGTCTTTATTTAGTTGAGTGAAGGACCTGTGTAGTTATCAGACTGTCCGATCGACACACCCTCGCTTTGCAACGCCGGCTTATCAATTCACACTGGTTTGGCTCGCCAATACTGCGTCTCTGATACTATACTATATATAGCCTAACCTTAATACTAAGCCTAAACCTGAACCTAACCCTACCTTACCCCTAACCCTAAGTACAGGGTTATACAACACTCCGGAGGCAGATCAGCGCCAGAGCAAAATTTCACCCCTCGCAGCCTATGAGACTTTCACACACAGGAGGATGTGGAGAATTGGCACAGGATCCCCACATCCAAATGGCAGTGTGAATGAGGCTACTGTGTCTGTGTCATTTAAACTCTGGGTTTACTAGTTTCAAGTCCCTAACAGGGTTTTACCCCAGCCAGTCTTGCTGAGTTTTGATGCTGAAGTTCAGAAGGCAACCAACCTGGGAGAAGAGAATGAACAGCTCCGCCAGCTGGTGAGACAAAGAAACATTTACTTGCTAAAACATTTAGAGAATGTTTATTTTATTTTTTTGTAATAGACAAATAGATAAGTGCAAACTTTATGTCTCATGCAATGCATTTTAAGTGCTTAATCCCAGCACTTCCCAGTGAGCTGCAAAAGATTTCTGCCTGAGAAAAATATCTACGGCTTCAAGATTCAAAAGCCACATACTCCAGCAACAGCCCTGTGCTTTGGTTTGACAGCAGTTAGCAGGACACTGGCCTGTTTAATACAAAAAAACAAGCAATGCTGCAACAAGTACTGCAGCCAAGGCCAGCAAGACCACAGGAAAATGTCAACCTCCTGATCTACAAGAAATGGATGATGTTTCAAAGACTGGCAGGATATCACCTCGGCAGCTGATCTCTTCAAGACTCAATGCATTACCGGTATGAGGGCGGTTCACAACAAGAAGATCCATGGTTTGAATCCTGCTGGGGCAGGGCATTTTTGTGCAGATTTTGCATGTTCTCCCGTGCTTACGTGGTGTCCGGGTACTCTGGTTTCCCCCCACCATCAAAACATGCACACAAGGTTGATTCTTAAGTCAGTGCCCTTGACCAAGGCACTGGCTAAGATCTGGAGTTGGTCCCTGTGTATTAATGTTTACCACTGCTCCCTGGAGATGGGTTAAATGCAGATTACCAGCATCACTGTGTTCACTATGTACTATACTACATTGCATGATATGTGATTGCAAATTAAGATTCCTAAACCATTGTGTTTCCATGGTAGGGCACAACTGGTGAGCACTTGTCTCTTGTGCCTGATCACGTTTTTATAGACTGGACTACTGGAATATAAAAGTCAATATTCTCAGTGTTTAAATTTTCAGTGCAAGTTTCGGTGCTGCAACTCTCATGTCACATGGCCCAAGCAACTCACGCATTCAACCCTTCAAAGGCGCACCACACACTGCATTAACAGGTGGACAGAGTAGAAAAAGTGGTCTGCACTGTTTTTAAGAGGGCAGGTATGACCATCACAGCAGATGATAGTATTTGTATATTTTAGGTTTTATTGCACTTCAAATGTAGACTGTGTATAGAAATTCAAAACATATCTTCAAGAGTTGTTGTCTGGATTTTTTTAATATTAAGCACAGTAGCTTTTTATTTTTTTTACAAAAGTGCAGCAGAAACTCTGTGATGAAGATCAGCTTAAAAAATCTCGTGAAGAAAAGAAAAATCGACACGAAGGAGCAGCTCCATCCAGGTGTCTGAGCCCCTCCCCCTATGTTTAAAGCTGAGCCCAGCCAACCTACAGAAGAAACTCATTACCGCTCTTAGTATACACGATCGTATTCTTTTGATCACTACGAAGCTCATGACTATAGGTGAGGGTCAGCACCTAGTAGATCAACTTGCAAATGAAAGAATTGCACTCCAGCTCAGCCCCCTGCATTTCTGCTGATGTCACGACCAGCTGTCTGTCAGTCTCACGTTTCATTTTAGCCTCACTTGTGAACAGGACACCGAGATCCTTGAACTCCTTTACTCCGACAGAAATTGATCCCGAACATGATATGTGCAATTCAGCTGGAAATCACAGTCTAATGAAGTCGACAGAGCAACCACTATACAAAGAGTAGAGAAGCAACTCTGAGGTCACCAAACTGCCAGTTATGGGAGGAGGAAGTCCCACACTAAATAAAGAAAACCCTTTCTCAGGTTTGGAAACATCTCATTATTTAGCAGAAAAGCCCCATTTTATTCTCCTCTTTGATTTAAAAGCTTGATAATTTAGTGAGAAGTTCCACCATTACTTACTTAAAAGTCTTATTTGTTACATATGTCATGAAATTAAAAAGGAACAATCCAGCCTCCCCACCAGGTTTAGATCAAAACGCCCATTATGACATTCAAGCAGTCAAGTTTTAAATATTTAATTTGAACAGTTCTGAGGTTAAATCATTTTAATAGTTTTGTCTCAAAAGTCCCATATTAAGGTTTTGTTAAATAGTTACCATTTTTCTTGTGGTTATATCTAACCTATCTGTCTCGTTTTATGTTCTCCAGCTGTTTGCTCTGCAGACAGAGAGTCGGGACCAGAGAGATAGAGATGAGATGGTCCACCACAAGCTGCCGGTGTACGTCCAGAACATGGACCGCCTTGGAGACACTGAGCTGTGAGACACTAACATCACTATCTTTACTCATGACTGACTACAACTAAGATGGCTGCCATTCTTTTTTTAATGTCCATTGTGTTGACTTTTGATTTAAAAGACGGTCGACAGCATAATGCTTTCAACCAAAGTTAAAAGGAGTCGATACTTTTCTAAAATGGCTAATCTCACTGATGCAGGGGGTTTTAATTGAAATGGGCGTATTATTTTCCAATATACTACAACCTTTGGACATCAGAGAAGAAATTCCTTTATTGGGTTAAAGGTTAAAAGGTATGAACTACATTCTGGTTTTGTATCAGTTTAAGTACTTGAATTAAAAAAAACAAAAAAACTGCAGTATGTATTCTTGCAGATGACAGCCATCTTAAATCCTCTCTCTTTAAAGGGATAGTTCGGGTTTTTTGATATGAATCTGTATGGCATCCCCGTCAGCAGTGTCGTGCATCAACACTGACTTACCCCCGACAGTGTCCTGTGCGCCGAGTTCTTTCCCGGTTTTGGTGCTGACAAAAGTAGTCCGGCAAGTTGTCTGGGGTCATGGAAATAAAGCCTTTTTCTTGAGTTCAAAAGAGTGATTCATTTGCATCACAAAACCGTTGTCCATGAAGAAGTCAGACCTCATAATCGCTTGGTGCTATTTTCTCTCGATGCGATCACTTCGCGCTGCTGTCAGCCTGTTTCACTGTGTTTACTGCTCAGAAATTTAACAACATATCTGACTACGACAACGACGATCACAAAGACTTCGACTTTAGCACAGAGCCAAGGGGGTATCTTTATGAACCCGAATACACTGATGCCGAAATTCGCCAGATGGAGTTAGAACGGGCAGAGAGAGAGAGGAGGGACAAAGAAGTGGTACGGAAGCGTTGCTGTGGTCTTTGGTCCCAGCATGTAAACCACTGCCAAACAACTGAAAAAAGTGTTGGATTCGTGCGCGGCTGTCAGCTGGCGGCAGCGCGCGGTGATACGAATCGAGAGAAAATAGCGCCAAGCAAGACAACGGTTTTGTGATGCAAATGTATCACTCTTTTGAACACATTTGTTTTGAGAAGAAAAAGGCTTTATTTCCATGACCCCAGACAACTTGCCGGACTACTTTCGTCAGCACCAAAACCGGGCAAGAACTCTACGCACAGGATACTGTCGGGGGTAAGTCAGTGTTGATGCAAGACACTGCTGATGGGGATGCTATACAGATTCATAAAAAAAAAAACGAACTATCCCTTTAAGGTCTTTTGAAAGGTTAATCAGAATATAATTTCTGTTCCTTGTCCTGCAGTTTTGTGTTTTCATCCTGATGGGTTTTCTTTCATACCACCAAGCACAGGACATTTGCAGTGATTCTGATTTTAGCACTTTGGCATGCTAGCTTGCTGTTCAATTTCACCTCAATGCACTGACTGACTGCTTTGTATTTATTGGTATTTTTTAATAACGTTTTTCTGTATTATGAGAGAAAAACACAAGGAGGGAGGAATGTGAGGAAGTTTTTGTTACAGGCTCTCAAAGTGCAGAGTCACTTTTAGAATACTTTTAAAGCAGCATGAACAGCTGAGTTATTTTGTGCTCATAAAATATCTCTATACATATTTATTAAGCTTTTAATTATTTTATTGTTAATGATACAGTATGGTATTTTTCACTGTGCTGTGCTGTGATGCAGTTGACGTTGCCAAATAAACAATTCACCAGATGAATTGTTGTTTCTTGTCAGTACAGTCAATTCTTTGTACATTTCATTTTCCAAATGGTACACTCTAAAGTACATTCAGTACACTCTAAAATGAATGCTACTAATAACACACATAATGTGATGTCTAACTCTAAACTTTAAGTTGAAGCGATTTAAAGTGAAACTCTCGTCAAAAAGCAACCAAGGCTTTATTTGTGATTGAATATGAGTCAAACCTTTGTGTAAATGCATAATTATGACGAAAGAGGCACTTTTAAGATTTACCGTAGTTTCGTTTTCGGGCAAGCTACTTTTCGATGGTGTGCAGGGGCACTGGCACACTAGCATCAAAATCACTATTTTTAAAACACTAAGAAGGCTCGACACAACATGAAACTTTGCTCGTAATACCACCAGGGTCTTATCATATGAAGACGAGCATTGAGAACATTGTTTGTGTACGCAGAGTTTACTAAAAAGAAGGTTTTTGAACTACTCAGCGTAGGAGCTGGATCTCCGGCACGCCGCCGTCATGGCAGACAAAAAGTGTCAATCCCTGAGTGCAACCTAACAGGCACGCTTGAGGAGCGGTCCACCAATACTCTTCTTCCTGTTAGGCCTGTTTGATGCTAGCGCTAAAGTTCCCCTGCACTCCAATGAAAATTAGCTTGCCCAAAACGAAACTACGGTAAATCTTAAAAGCGCCTCTGTCGTCGTAATTATGCATTTAAACGAAGATTTGACTCATATTCAATCACAAATAAAGCCTTTGCTTTTTGGTGAGAGTTTCACTTTAAAGGAACATAGCGAATAGTGACTGACATAAGCACAAGTCGTTTTTTCCTTCTGCAGCAATGACCAAAATGGGTTTTGTCAACAAATATACAGTATTAGAGTCTGACTGAATTATCGGTTAGCAGATATTTGTTCTTTCACTGCAAATTTAATTTTTCCTATGGTTGCTGCACAGCGTCCCATGGTTGTAATCAGATAACGCTTCCTGGTAAGTGCCTCTTTCTGTTTTGATTGCGCATCGCAATGCAACTTCGATTTTTGTGGGGAAAATTGAGCCCGGTGGAAAGGCTTAAAAGTGAAGCTTATAGGGAACCAATCTATACATAGAGGGTGTTATTTTTCCACAGCCAATACACTGTACAATCTGTACTTACTGCAGAATGATAAGTAGAAGCAAAAAGTTGTCTATTGAGATGCCATTTAAGTGAACTGATAACCTCCCACACATCACTGAGGTAAGTGACACCTGTTACCTGTTGATCCTGCTGTATGGAAAACGACTTGTGCCATGCTGTATCCCAGCCTCTGACAATCCGGACTTTCAGCACTGACAGTTGAGGGGTTTGACCACAGCATTAAAGAAGACAAAAAAGCTCCACACTACACATGTGTGATTCTATCATGACACTGCCTGGCCTTGTAATCCAACAATCTACTATGTGAGAACTCCTGGTTTGCCATACACAGGAGAACGTCAAAAAGTATTCAAAGGTAGTTGTAGAAATTTGTAAGGATGAAATGCTGCACAGTATTATTCGTCTTTCAAATGTTTGACGGACGCCGTAGCTTTCCCTCTACCCTCCCTGCTTTAAGTCCCTTGTAGCTGCGTGGTCAGCTACAGCAGAGGCAACTGAACTGTATAAAAACTCGACCTACAAGGTTTGAAAAGAAACATTTGAAATACTGCCTCTTGTTAAAGTCACAAACACATCCCTGACTTTCACACTCCTCCTTTAATCCTTCTACTGCAAGGAAAAAATAAAACCATCACTGTATTTCGCAGCATTTCAGCATATTTATATTTAACATATTCTTTTACTGTTTTCCTCGTGTAACTCTGACATATTTGTCTTAAATGTTGTTTTCTATCTAATATTTCAAATGTAAAAATGTTTCTATAAGATTTCCTCTAAAAAGAAACCATAAAGACCCCCTCACACCAGTATTTAAACAGCAAATTGTGAATAAGCTCATCAGGGTGAACGAAATATTATGGCATGACTTAAATTGTGGTATACAAATGCACAAATTTGCACAGGTGACAAATAGACAACTTTCATGACAGACCTCTACTAACTTGTGTAGCTATTGTGACTGAATAGCACAAGCATATTCCTGGCTAGCAGGCGCATTAGCAGTTAACTAACAGTACATTACTTACAAGTGACTGTCTGTGAAGGACAAAAAGATGAACTTTGCTTTACACCTCACACTTTCAGGTGTCACTTAACAATAACAAGGTCAGACATTATATAAAGATAAAAAATACATTGTTTTTGTGTTTTGCTGAGGTGGAAAACACATTCTATAGTCAAAATCAAAATGAGACGCAGTGGAAACAGACCCAGCAGATACATTTACATGACGTAAATGTTCACTGATGCTTGTGCTGCACTAAAGACATGAAAATAGCAGTAAGGAGAAATGAAATGCAAAAATAAGAAGACATGTTAATGGATAGAACTAGGAAAATGTCTTTGCATGCACTGAAATTTTGAATTGACAGGTTGGATCCATTTGTACTCATTCAGTGTTGTTTAACTTCCTCACTCTTTGCTGTCTCTGCCCTCTTAGAGACTTGGTGTCGAGCCAGCGTGCCGTTAGCACTGCCACCACTCCATCCAGAAACTTCTTCTCTACATTCCTACCGCAGGGTAGACGCACCCCTGTGAAACCGCCTCAGATCACCACTGGGACCTTGCCAGGCCAGGTAGCAGTGGGCAGAAAGGACCCACCAACCAGTCTGGTGAGAGAGTGGCAGGTGTTGGAGTTTAAACATCTCTCTATAAAAGCAAGGAATCTCTGTCTGTCTGTCTGTGTGTGTCTGTCTGTGTGTGTGCCTCAAATATCTCTGCAGATCAGGATCAGACTGACCTGAGATTTTCAACATGGCTGCTGTTTGGTTTAAGGGTGTGCAATGTCGGATTTGTTTGGACTACAAAGATACCGTTAATAAATTATTTCATAAATGCTTTACGAATTCCGCTTGCATTGTCAACCATAGCACCAAAGTCACGTGCGCACCAGAGCCAATCACTGCACACCATAGCCACATGCGCACCAGAGCCAATCACTGCAGAGCCCATTCCCACGACACACCTTAAGAAACAAGCAGATATATACCTGCAGTGGCGCGAGCTGGACCGGGATTTTTCCGGCGGTTCGATCCCGTTCTGTGCATCTAAACTGACTGTTGTGGATTAATGAGACTGAACGAGTCCAGACTGAGTCTGTTCAGGTCTGTGGAGATCCAGATACGCGAGGACAACAAATTGGAATCGGAATCTGTGGATGTTCGTGTGTAGCTAGCTGCTAGCCCACCCTCACGCTCCATCTCCTGAGTCGATGGACACGCCAGTGAGTCCAAAACCAGATTCACGATAAATAATGTTCGCCACGCTTTTTCGCAAACATTGCCGTCACGTTTGCTTTGTGTGTGGTGCAGGAAGAAACAGTAAAAACGGGCTTTTGTCACGAAAGTGTCCGCAAGCAGGAAGTGTTTGCAAGCAAAAAAACACGTTCCTATTGGTGGAAAAAGGCACCACACCAACTAATCACAACATTATATTGCAAAACGTGTGATTTGGTTGCTGAGGAACAGGGGAAGTTGTGGGAGGGACGCCGGCGGAAGAGTGGCAGCAGCAGAGACGGTGATGGAGACAGCGAGTTTTGAGAGTTGAGAGATTTGTGACATTTAGCGTGTTTGGAGTGTATAGTTAGTGTGTTATGCAGTGTTTGGTTTAGTGTGTAGTGTAGTCGTTTTTTTGTGTTGTGAGTCAAAACATTGAGGAGACTGCTGAATGTGAAGCAGGCAGGAGAGTTGAGGGACAACAATTTATATTTGCATTATAAGTAATACAAATGGTCCGTTAAACATATTTGTCGTTTTCACAGTAAAAAATCTAACTTTTTCCTACTGATTTTATGTTTTTTTGTGATTTTAGGTCCATTGTGTTAATATGTAAGTATGTCAAAATGAAACAATAACTGTACAGTCACACATGAGGTTGTGCTGAAAATAATGACACCAAACAAGGCAAGGTAAATAGTTTTTAAGTTGAAATATAATGGTAAAATCAAAAGTAGTCAAAAACGGCCAATTATATCCCTGATGTCCCACCTTCAAACACAGCCTCATTTGGCCATCCATTAAAAACGCAACTTAACCTCCCACTTTTCTATGGAATACATACTTCCTACGGGCAATGTGCTAGTTTGATTGAAAGCAGGCAATTGAGTATCTTTCCAAGCAGGTAATGGCAGCTGTAAGTTCAGCTGCAGCACAATATAGGTCCGCTAGTTTCAACTTTCAACTCTAGCTCTCAAGAGATCCTCTCTTGTTTTATTCTTAGTCTGAGTGGAGATTTTGAAAAGTACTATCCCTTCAGAAACCTGTAGGTACTCACGTTCTGGCTTTAATCATGTCCCAGTGACAAAGTTGGAGGACATCAACATCGTGAGTGGTTCTGATGTGTGATCATTTTATGTGTTTAAATTCAATTTGTCCTTTCTAGCCTTCAAAGTCAAAGGAGGCAGTCCAACCCAAGGAGGTGAAGCCAGTTTCCAGCCAAGCTTCAACCAGTGAGCCTGCAAGCTCCCAGTCCCAACAGGCAATAAACCAGTCAACAAACCAGCCGACAAACCAAAGACACAAGAGAATCCAGGAACATGAGAAGGAGAGGAAAGAGCTGTTCTCCAAACCACCATCACAGGTACCTGAAGGGTGGTACTGGGGGAAGTTAAACATGTGGTCACCCCTGTTAGGCACATTTTACAAAATCCAGTGTGTTTTAATAAATGTCAGTTTTAATAAGGGTATGAATCTACATTTCGGGAATTGTAAGAAAAGAAGTTAATACATATTAAGCATTCAGGTATAAAGTTGTAAGTATAGCCAGGTGATTATTAGCTGAGCGTGGAATAAAGACTGGAAGCAAAATGAAATAGCTTCCCTCGCTCTCTCCAGGGTTAAAACATACACTTGCCCTTACCAATTAACACTTTGTCTTGTTTGCTTGACTGGTACACAGACAGATGTGTAAAATTGAAGCAGAGGTCTTCAGCAGAGAGTTGAATGCTGGAACTATTTATGGACTGCAGTCCAATACAGCAAGTGGAAAAAACAGTTCTAGCCAGTTAAGTGTTTATTAGCCATTGTAGCAATACCAGTGGATAACATTGCATTATGTGGTAAACACCGCAGCAACAAGTCCAAATAATAGAAGTTTCACAGTACTGTGTATAAGAAGGCTAATAAACTGAGAGCTGAGCAGCCATCTTGGATTTTGAAGTAGGGGTTGGTGAGCTGCGGACATCCAACTTCAGGGGATACTCCAGTTAAAATTACTGACAAAAATGGAATGTACCATTAGGCAGCTCTTTTGGCAAGTAGGTTTGGCTGGCCAGTTGGCATGTTACCAGCTAGCTAGATTGCTACTGGTTCGTTCGCCAACCACTGTAGCTCTTTACCCAGCTCTGGAGCAGTCACTTCAAAACAATCGTCCAAAACCACCTGTTTCTCAGGGATGCACAAAGAAATGTTTTGGTTGGACTGGGTGCTTAATATAGTACACATAGACAGGAGTAGCTATTCTGTTCAAATTGACTGTTTATTTTTGAAGTGTGGTTGTTGGCATTGCTTACTGGGACTGGACATTGACTGCTTACACAATGATAACATCCATCCATGTGTTGTCTTCAGACACTTGAGAAAAAGGGGGAGGCGGCAGAAGTAGAGCCCACTGCAGAGACCTCCAGTGACACTCCTGACTCCCCCTCTTCAAATAATAAGAGCTGTGGAGAAGGATCAGAGGGTGGCGGTCTGTCAGTTGAACAGCCATTTATCAAACTCAGCCAGGAAGAGTATGGAGAACACCACTCCTCCATCATGCACTGCAGGTCTGCTAAAATTGGAGAAAGATGGACATCCACGAGTCTATTTGATTCTTAAAAATGTAACTGATTTTACATTTTTTCTCTCTCCCTCATCTGTTTTCCAGGGTTGACTGTTCTGGTCGTCGGGTTGCCAGTTTGGATGTAGATGGGGTCATCAAGGTGAGCCTGCATCATTCATCTTTTTGGATTATTCATTAAGAAGCCTTATTCCTACTCCTCCTCCTCCTCTTCCTCTTCCACAGGTATGGTCCTTCAACCCAATCATGCAGACCAAAGCCACCATCATGTCTAAGTCTCCTCTGCTGTCTCTGGAATGGGCCACCAAACCTGACAGACTGGTATGAACATGTGGTCAACCTCAAATGAACGGGGCATAAACATTTTACCTACAGTAATCAGGTTTCTGTTAATACTTAAACCTAAGAGCATTTACATGATTACATTCAGTCATCAACTCTTAACTGTGCTCAGTATAAATACAGTAATCCTGTGAGAATTCCTACAATTTATGACATAGTTTGCTTGGTAGTATTCAGTGTCTCAGCTATTAACATGTGTGTGTGTGCGTGTGTGTGTGTGTGTGTGTGTGTGTTTGTTTGTGTGTTTGTGTGTGGTCAGTTGTTACTAGGCAGTGGTGTTGGCACAGTGCGACTGTATGATACGGACGCCAAGAAAAATCTCTATGAGATGAACATTGACGAAACTCATCCACGGTAAATCTGTGTGTCCGTCTGATGTACAGTGTTCAGTAAATGTAGCTACTATATGTGGAGCTGTAAAGTGAGGCCCTCAGCTGATGAAACAGTTAGAAAAACACATAACAACAGTTCAACATTTTGGGAATGTATTTTCTTTCTATCTGGGAGTGTGATGAGAAGATGTGTGAGGGACAAAGCTGGAGTCAGAGCATTGCCAGCCTAGCTTACATAATGTCTATGAGCAGGGGAAACAGCTAGCCGGCCTCTGTCCAAAATTAAAAAATAAATCTAAACCTCAAAAGCTCCCAGATTACAAAGGCTGTATCCTGCTAATGTAAATCACACAGCATATCTGCAAGGATGTTATTAGCTGGAGGGACAATTTGTGCCAAATATTAGCAACAAGTTTTAAAGTGAGTTTATGTTAAAATATTACTTTGGTTAAAGTGAAAATATGAATAGTACTTGATTAAAAGTCTTAAAGTGTCACATTTCTTGAGTATCAAAGTAATTGAAGGCCCAATCAATGCCTTGGGTTCTTTGTTACATTCCTCAAGCTGTTCCTGAGCAGTTTTTGTCGTGTGTGTGAAAGTGCATTGAGCTGCTGGGGGAGCCTCTGCAATCAGGGAGAGCTGTTTTGTTGTACTTGGTCCACAACAGTGTTTTGGATGGGTGGTGTGTGTCAAGTGGCATTCACATGAATGGATCCCAGGACCCAAAGTTTCCCAGCGGAACATCACATTGTAATGACATAATCAATGTTACTCACATCACCTGCATTGGTTTAAATGTTGTGGCTAATCAGTTTATATACTGTATACTATGAGTCAACCACTTACACGCCTGACTGATTAATGGAGCCAATATTCTGATTAGTGTCTTTCTTCTATTTTGTATACGCAGTACAGTTCACCTGAAAATCCCTGGCTCTACTGAAGTGTGCAAATTGTAAAGAAACCAGTAATTAAAGTTATCAAATAAATCTAGTGAAGTCAAGTAGCAGAAAACTGAAACGCTCAAGTGAAATGCTGAAATGCTCAAGTAAAGTACTATGTACTACGTACTAAGTACTTGAGGGAAGAAAGTCTTCTCCAGCACAAAGTGGCCCGACTCTCCCATCATCATGATGAAAGATTAATGCAAATCTGGACAGAAATAAATGTTGTGACACTGCATAAGCTTATCAAAAAGATAGCCACAGTGAATGAGTGCTGTAATCAAAGCTGAAGAAGTATTAGTGTGCAACTGTTTCTTTGGAAGGGCAGTGTAGTACTTACTAAAATAGACTAGAATAAACTGGAAACACTACACGAGATGTGCAATTTGTCACATTGCAGTGAAAAATATTTGCTGTTGAAGTACAAATTCTGATAATGGTAAGTCTACCCTGTGCCTTTCAGTATCTTGTCTCTAGCCTGCAGTCCCAGCGGTTCGTCATTTGTCTGTTCAGCTGCAGCTCTCAGTTGTTCTGGGAGCTCCGATTCTGTTCCTCGACTTCCTTTCCCTGTGTCTGGACAGCTGCTGCTCTGGGACACCAAGACTGTCAAACAACAGGTAATTAACCAGCCACTTCATTCATAGTTCATTTCACTCCTATAGCAGGAGTGATAAACTCACTATGGACCGGTTCAGAAAGTATCAAACCAATCTGTTTTCAAAATGTATCAAAATTGATGCAGCAGAACCAGAAATTATCTTCTTTACTCCACGCATTCTTCGTCACGGTCAAAATCTGGTGCTCATATTACCCACACTGCAACTGGACTGCTGACAGTTATATCAGAAAATTCCTGTGTCTGCGGTGTCATCAATGTTCTCTTTGTATCTCAGCTCCAGTTCTCTTTAGAACCTGAACCAGTAGCCATTAACTGCACAGCCTTCAACCACAATGGAAATCTACTGGTGACCGGAGCTGCTGATGGAGTCATCAGACTGTTTGGTCAGTGTTCATCATGAGTATTTTCAGTGTAGAATCTTCTGTAGACTATTCAGATCTCAGAAATAATGACAGATGACTGTAATTGCTTATTTCAAAATATGTATTTTCCTGATTGAGTAAATATACTGCCTTCTGTATTCTCTGCTGTAGACATGCAGCGGTATGAGAGCGCTATGAGCTGGAGAGCTCATGATGGGGAAGTTTACAGTGTGGAGTTCAGCTACGATGAAAACACTGTCTTCAGCATCGGTGAAGATGGAAAGGTGTGTATGTGTGTGTTTATTTTGTGAAAAACTCATCATGGTGACAGGATGTGGATGATGATCAGGATGATTGTGTGTGTGTGTGTGTGTGTGTGTGTGTGTGTGTGTGTGTGTGTGTGTGTTTGTGTGTGTATATATTATATGTTCAGTTCATCCAGTGGAACATCCATCGGTGTGGGGTGAAGCAGTCAGAGCAGGTTTTACCTCAGGACGCCACAGGGCCCTTTGTCCTGTCAGGGTACAGTGGATACAAACAGGTAAGTAGTGTAGCTTTACACCTTGCAGCAAACCATGATGCTACTAGAGTTACAATGAATTAGGTCAAATAAACTGACACCTCGGTGTCTAAATCTGTGATGAACTCTTCTTCAGGTTCAGGTTCCTCGAGGTCGACTCTTCGCCTTTGACTCTGAAGGACAACATGTCCTCACCTGTTCCAGCACCGGAGGACTGGTATACAGAGTAAATACACCTTCATTTTTACATGATTTTTCTTTTACATTTAGGGCATTTATCAGACGCTTTTGTCCAAAGCGACTTACAGTAATTCATACATACAATCATACACTGATGGCGGCGGCTGCCACGCAATGTGCCGATCGGCACATCAGGAACAGTTTTGTTCCAAGGACACTTCGACATGCAGACCAGGGGAATCAAACCAGCGACCTTTCGATAACAAGATGCTGGCTCTACCCCTGAGCCACCTTCACCCTCACATGTATATATTTGTATCTTAAATTCTAGAAATGCTCTTTAAAATTTGTACATATTTGTTTTAATTAATTGTGGAATGTATTTTTTGATGTGGATGATTTGTTTCGATATATTTGAAGTCATTTTTAATTTGTCGTTATTTTTGTTGTTACATTTACATTAATACTTTTTGTCCCGTTTTGATGCAGTTTGATTTTCCCTCAGCTTTTCTTTAAAGAGAAGTAAAGGAGTAATCAGTCTTCTTAAAGTTTTAGCTGTTTTAAAAAACCTCTTGAATATTTCTAGCATTTTAAATCTTTAAATTTGTGTAAGACCTTTTGTTGTTCTGTCTCCCTTTTGTTGGGTAAAAATTTATATTTTCCAACTACATGATGTTCAAAAGCTTGATTTGTTAACTAGTTCCCCCTGTCACCTCCACTTCTTCCAGCTGACCAGTGGAGAGCAGGCTCTGGAGAGCGTGCTGTCACTGGGTGGGCACAAAGCACCGGTGGTAACAGTTGACTGGTGCTCAGCGGTGGACTGCGGCACCTGCCTGACTGCCTCCATGGACGGGAAGATCAAACTGAGCACGCTTCTGGCACAGAAGTCCTGACTAAAGACACTTCAGGGGTCAGGTCATCCAGGTTTACAATAAACTGATTCAGTGTGTTCAATCACTGTTGGAGATTATTCTAGAATCTGATGAATACAGTATGTCATCTGTGTCATGAACTGATACAAAAAGTGAAAACCCACCCACCTGTTATAAATTCATATTAACATTAAAATTCCACTGAAAGTTCATCTAGAAGGTTATTTCTTAAAGCTGCATTCGTTCATTTTGCTAGGCCTCTTGGGGCAGATGAACTCCAGACTCACAGCCCTGTTGTGGCTCCATATTAGCATGTGGGAGACTAACTAGGGCAGGGCGGGCTGTGTGCAGTGACAGTGCTGCTTGAACAAAGATTGTGATAACATATTGTTCCAAACTTTAGCAGTTAAACTTTTAAGCTGCCACCACATCAACATGCCACAACCTTTGTTAGCCCAGTCTGGTCTGGTGTCAGATGCAAGAAAAAATTCACACCACAACCTGAAATGATAATACATAAACATAACCTTTATTGAAATTAAAGTTCATTAAAACTATGACGGCTGAAGCCCCCCTACATAATTTAGTGTTTTTATTAAAAAAACAAAAACAAAATATATATACATATATATATAT
>CAEMYA010000554.1:43151-57410 GCA_903131615.1 Diplodus sargus | reverse complement strand
ATATATATATATATACATATATATATGTATATATATGTATATATATATTTAAAAAAAAAAATCAAATTCAATATAAAGTGGCCAGAATATGAGTTTAAATACATAATCATAAAACAGTTTCCCTTCACTTCATAGTGTAAGGTAGAGAGAGCCCCTTCAGTGCGTCATTAGCCAATCCATTCCACTTGTTCATAAAGAGAACGCCCATATCACTGAAAATCCAGTCCACGTTTTCCCTGCGACCTACTTGCACTCGATACCTGCAGGGCGTGTGTACCTTGAAGCACACAGAGCGACTAGAACAGCATGAGGAGAAGAACGTGAATGAAGAAGAATGGATATAAGAAAGTTTTTCAAGAAAGTAAGTATTCATCACTGCTGGTAGTAACAACTAGTTAGCTCCAGCCCCCAGCTAACAGCAGAAAGTTCCATGTAACTAATGAACCAAGTGCTCCCTCTTTGGCAAATAAAAACCTAGCTTGCACACTATAGACAATCTCTGCGCACGTCTCACCTTTGTTGTTTCGCAGTCAAAAGTGACATTCCAGCTCCAAAAGAACGCTGCTACTTAATTAGCTAGTTAGTCTGAACTGCATTGTGAAGGCCCTGGTTGTTTATAGAGTTAAGTGTGCACTCTTTTTACCATATACTATCTTTGGGGTGACTTCCTTCTGGAGCATCAGCTGTGTTTCTTACTTTACGCATGGATGCACACCGTGAAACAAGAGCTGAGCTCATTCACGCATGATTATCATCAGTGGAGCTGGTCAGGACCAGTGTCTCTAGCGCCCCTAGTGGTGGTGACCACTGGTCCGTGCCAGAGACCATGGTCCCTGGACAAACCACGGAATCGGCTCCAACCCCCTCTCCCTATTGACCTGTAGGAGTCAGGGCAGAGGAGCACAGGGAGTGAGAGGGGACAGACCTCTACTGGAAAGGTGAGTCTATAGGATTTCACAGGATAGAGTCATTTGTGATGCAGACAGTCTTGGAATTTTATGGAACTCAATATGAATATGAAATATGAAACATTTCAGTCAAGGTGCACCATATAAGACGTATTTAACTTGAGCTTTTATTGAGGAGAGTAATGATTAGAAAGTGGAGAAAATCTTAATATTACTTAAATTCAAGTAATTAAGTAATATTTTTCAGGGCTTGACATTACAACAATTTTAGTCACATATGTGCCCAAAATGTAATCTCTGCGACTTCAAAATATTTGGGTGCAAACAATTATTGTGTTGTGAGCGAAAGTCATGGCATTAGCCTCTATGTTGATCAGTTACTAATTCAACTCATTGTGTTTCAATGTATCTTGAAGGGTCAGGCAGAAGGAGATGCTGAAGGAGAAAAAGATCAACATAATAATAATGAATAATTTATCAGTCTTTGTTAGCTGTTAGTGAAATGTTGTGCTTGAGCGCTACATTCGCTCACATCCTGTGCATCTCTTGGGGGCTGACCCCCAATTTCCACTGGATACGGGTCCGCTGCGTTGCAGCTCCGATCCGGTTTTGCTCCGCCGTCCACCGTCCGCCAATCCCCACCGGTTGCGGTTTGAGTACGCCACGGCGCAGTACGGTAGACAGCTGGCGTCACGAGGATGAGGAGTTCCCGCGATAATCACATAATCACTTGTGACCGCAGTTATAGGTCTGTGTTATTAAAAACAACAACACGGAGTGTTCCCGACCAAAGGATCAGCAGAAGAGCTTGTGTTTGTCTCATCGTGTGCTGGTGTCAACACAGAGTGTTTTATTTTGAAAAATAACCGGATGTTGTTTGTTATTTCGGCGCTTGACTTCCTGTCTGCTCCATGCTAAATTCAGCAGAATTGCTGCATCGTGCTCCGGCATCCGCTAGAAATAGAAGTCCTGCGTATCTGACTGCCAGAGCTGGGACGGAGAAGATACGCAGGGCAGCGGACCTGGTGGGGATTGACACATTGACTAAAGTGAAACGTATCAGCTCCGCCGGCATGGCGATGACGCAACGCAGCGGAGACGTATCCAGTGGAAATTGGGGGTCAGCCTCCTGTGTCCTTAAAACCTAGTGACGCCCCTGGGGAAGGCCCTGTTAGCTTCATCTTTTATATGATGATTTATATTTGGGGCGGCAATAGCTCAGTATGTAGGGACTTGGCTTTGGGACTTGAAGGTCGAATAATATAATGTGGACTAGTTCACATCCTGGGCATTGTCAAGGTGCCCTTGAGCAAGGCACCGACCCCTTAAACTGCTCGTTGGGCGCTGTAGCGTGTGTGGCAGCCCCTTCACTCATCTCCTCTACACATTGCATGTGTATGTGCGCACCTGTGTGTGAGTGGAAAATAATAGTATGAAAAAAAATAAAATAAATATATTGTCATTCTGTCTTATGGGCATTTTTATTTTCTGGATTTTAGCTGTTAACATAGATTTTTTTGTGTTTTTCTCTCATTTTAATCTAGTCTGATTTAATAATTTTTCGCTGACATTATTTGTGATTTCACTTTATTTTTTTTTATTTTTTTTGATTATTTTTGTTTATTTTGTTAGCTCATTTAATGTCTCGACTGAAGTCTCTACCGTCCATCAGTCGGCAGCAGTGGCTTCTCTCCGCCGCATGAGGCGGGGCGCTCTGTGCTGGAATTCCTTCCAACGAAGAAGAAGCAGGGGCAATGAACACGCAGCTAGCAGCGAAGAGAAGAACGTGTACGACATGTAATTAATGTAGCTCGGTAATCCTGGTCTAACACAAAACGTTTCCACGAACAGAGTTCAAAATAAATCCAGGCGGAGGTGAATTCAGACGCCATATTTTGTTACTGCCAGAAATAACATGCTGTCGATGTTGTGACGTGAAGAAGAGAGGAGCTAGCCAGCTACACCGTTAGCTTGTTTTCAGTTCGGTTCTGTTTCGGTTTTGTGTTTAATGTCACTGGGCTCCGGTACCGCGTGCAGACATGGAGAGCCTGTACAAGCGGAAAATGTTCGCGTCGATGCGGAAAACCAAAGTGGACGCATCGAAGAAGCGACAGATCGGCCTACCCGCCTCCATCCTGGACGACAGTGACGAAGGCTCCTTCTCCTCCTCCTCCTCCGGATCCCAATCCGACTTCCAGAGCTCCCCGGAGGAGGACAGCGAGCAGGAGGACCGGGACCGGAGCGATTCCGGGGCGACTTCAAGCGACGACAGCCGCTCGGTGACGCGCAGAAAGCGCTCGTTCCTCGGAGGCGATGACAGTTCCTCGTCCTCCTGTGCCGAGGAAGAGGATGACGAGTCGGAGGACAAGAGCCAGCCGAAGAGGATGGTTCAGCCCAGGAAGCGGAGCAGGCTACAGCGGCAGGACGAGTCGGACTCGGACCATGCTGAGGAGAAGCAGAGAGAAGAGGCGGAGAAGGCGAAGAGGAGGCAGAGACACAACAAGCTTCTGGCTCTGTCCCGGAGGATGAAAGCCCGTATTCCGAGTCGGAGGAGGAGCCGCCTGAAGCAGGTACACCTTGGGGTTTGTGGTTCAACAGGCGCTGTGTTATAATCCCGCACATATTACGTCCAATAAGGTCCAGTTTGATTGTTCACTGACCAGTTCAAATTAAAGTCTGTGATATGTGTTTATTCTCAGGGTGGGAGTGATGTGGAAGAATCTAAAGAAGCTGAGGATGAGGCTGCTGGTGATGGAGGCGGAGGAGAAAACGGCAGCAAGAAAGAGGCTTCAGAAAGTGATGATGGAGGCAGGAAAGAGGAGAAGGACGAAGAAGAGGCGGAGAAGAAAAAGTAGATCCATGCCATGGAGGAAAGAAGAGTTTAAATGTGAAGAATAAAAAATGTAAAGTTTTTTTTCTCCTGCAGCATTTAAAACAAAGACACTAAGAACTGTAGTTTTGACATTTTTCCATTGTCATATCTGTTGCTATAGAAACAGACATTGATGACATGCAACAAGAGGTACATATCTGTTGGACAGACGTGTTGACCCTTTACAACATGTATTTTTTTGAAGAAAATGGAGCCTGAAGTGGGAAACAGCCTTGGCGTGATGCTGAGATCATAAAGTGGCTGATGGATGCATTGCTACTGGTTCAGTGTCATATAGTCATCGTTAGTGATCCACCCTGCTCATCTAATGACATCAGTCAAGTCACTTTTATTTATTTTTCTCAAAGTCACTGCTCCTAGATGTTGATCGCAGATAGATGTCGCTTCACTCATGTTCCACTGTCAGGTGCACCTTCTTCACTTTCAGTGTGTCTTTTGTTATTATTACTGCTTGAGAAAGAAGAGGGCGGGGCTTCATCAATGTCACATGACATGAGCCTGGCTGAAATATCACTACAAACAATGGCACACTGATATAAATAGGTTCCTCATCCTGACCAAGTATTATTGTTGCCTTAAGCTAACCAAACTGCAACAAAAAAAACAGAAAATAATAAGAACTCGGTATGAAATAAAATAGTAAGTCAACAATATAACAATAAGTTTCAAATGGGACAAAAAACCCCAGTCTCTTGTTGGAGGGTCCTGTACACTAAATTTAACTACAACAGCAAGCTCTGGACCCAGACATTGTCGATTTACACTTAGTTGAAATAATGGACCTGAGGTGTGTGTAATGAAGAAACCTGTTGAGAAAAAGAGACAGGCTTTCTGTGTGTGAGCTGCCTCGACTAAACCTAAAACCCCAGTCAGACGTAATGGTACCAGGACAGAGCTCATCAACACACACTGCTTGCCCAGACTTTCTTCTTCGTTCCAATAAAAAGGGGCATTTCGTGTGTCATTTGAGGAAAGGCAGGAATGCTGCAGAACATTACTTACTGTCCAAATAGGGTAACCAGTATATTTATTGCAGCATTCTGCACGCTACAGTTGATTTCTTACGTGACAACTGCACATCTTTCGCTCTTGAACTTGATATTTAACGATCATGCTCAAGAATTACTTTTAGGTCTGGCACTATCTAATAAATGACGTGGTAGACTCATCACATAGCCTTTTGCCAAATCAAGTTGAAATAATTTTTATTGATTGAATATTATCTGAGATGAATACAAACTGCCTATAATCATTTTGTAAACGTTTTTTATTCATTGAAATATACCAGCAGTATAAAACCCACTTCAGATAAACAGGACCAGACATGAAAACATAACTAAATGGTAATTTCATGTGTGAAGGAATATTCTTATGTTATTGTAGCCTGTGTGTAAATGGACAGGGAGCACTACACACATTCAATGTTACTGCAAGTGCACGTCCTTGTTCATGAATGTAACAATACAGCTCAACACGTTTGTAAATACATAGACTAAAACATATTCCCTCAGCTGAAAAAACAGTATGACTGGTGATTTAAGATTATTGAGAAAGCTGACCAAATGTCTGCTTATTGTTTTTACCCTGTAAACAGTGAAGCGGTTACAGAGAGCGGATGGATGGTTAAAGGAGCTGATAAGTGAAAGGCGCTATTAAGACGATTTCAAGCTGAAACCGTGGACATAAGCTTGTCTGGACCAGGTCAGGTCTGTAGCATCAATGATCCTGGTGTTCCAGGCAGGTTAACAGCATTAATTATGATGTTAGGAGCAACACATACACTTGGTGTTGTGTTCAAGACGTTTTCATTATTTTCTCTCATTTTATAACTAAAATAGCAAATTAAACAAATACATTTAACCACTTAATTGACAATGAGATGCCTTTGTTAGGAGCCAAGGTTATTAACCAAACGTTCCAAAAATGTTCACTTTCAATAATCCGTAGCACAGAAAGACTGCAAGCTTTTCACATGTGTTTTTGTTTTTCCTCCTTAAAATGAACCAATGGGACTGACAGCCAGAAGCATTCGTTTGAGTTGAGTTTTGATAAACATAGACAATAAGCTGGGATGTTCATCCTGGATCTTTAGGAACAGTAAAAGGTAAAGAAAATATAAAGATTAAGGGTCCACTTCCTACCTTTTCTGGTACCTTCAGCTGCACCTGACACTCCTGAATGAATGGAGCTGCTCTACTTGTAGTTTTGTCGTTAAGAGAGGGTCTCTGCATTTCATGTCAGTGTCCACTGACTCCTGGTTGACGACATTTGAGTCTTTCCTAGTAAGGCTGCTATTTTCAATGTTGATAGATCTGTTGATTATTTTAATTAATGGATTAGTTGTTTGATCTGTAAAATATCAGAAAATGTTGAAAAATATTGAGTATTGTGTCCCAAAGCCTAATATGATGTCCTCAAATGACTTGTTTTGTCCTCAGCCAAAAGATATTCAGTTTTCTGTCATAGAAGAGGAAAGACACCAGAAAATATTCACATTTGAGACGCTGAAATTTCGTTGTTTTAAAAATTACTCAACTGATCTATTAATTTTATAAACTCTTGGTGATTAAGTTGACAATGAATATTTAATTGCTACAGCTCAATTAATGCTGAATTTGCTTTCACAGACAGGTTATTGACCAGAAGCCAGGTGACCACAGCTCAGTCTTGTGATGACACCCGAGCCAGTTCCGTTTGGTAAATGACAACTTTGAGCTGCAGTTGACAACTCCAAATATTACCAAAGACTGTGCGTTTAATTGCAAAAAACATAAATAGTTGAAAGAGAATGTAGAAGTTTGGAGGTGTTTCAAAACAACCCCAAATACCCCCAAACTCTCGGGAGTAAAGCCACTGAAGTAATGAATTTCCAGTAAAATGTTATCACAGCTAATAGGGAAGACAGATCTATCTAAATAAGATTTGTCTGTGAAGTTTGTATATGTCATCTGAGATTCTGGACCTTTCTCTAAAATATAGAAGTATAATTACTGTTTACTTTTTGCCCTCACTGTAAGCATTTCATTCAACTTGATCTGTCATACCTGTAGATGGTAACATTAATATAACGGGAGAAGGAATACAGTTTTTGTTGTACTGTATATAAAATTCATTTGGAAATCTGACCCAAACACTTTCTTTGTACTTTTGGATTTTTTTTCTTCTCTTCAGGCTGTCACAGTGCTGCATTCATGTCCTGTTGAATAAATTGGACATATTATGTCCTGAATCAAAAGTTTGCCCTTTTTTCTACTTTGTTGTCATTTGTTACTGTATGATGCCTCTTAAATCAACCTGCCCTGTTAAATAAAACTCTATCAATAAAGGTTTTTTTTCACCTATAACTTTTGTGTTGGTTGTCCCAGCTTAACCTTCATAACGTTAGTGTTAACTACATTTATCATGAAGATACAAGGTAAATGTATTTGTAATTTTTTAACATTTTGTTTGAAAAAAAAAAAATGTTTAGATTCCTTGAGTCCTGCCACATCTACTTTAGACAATGGAGTGTTGAGGATGAGTCCAGGAGTCTCCCGGTCCGGTAACGAAGCTGCTCTGTAGTCTAGTGGTACAGCAGCAGAGGAAAGTGGGGTGAACAGACTGTGGCTGGGGCGATGTCTATTGGTATCTTTGGGCTGTTTTTATATATCTCACTTCACCAATGTCACTGATGGTCTGTAGATGGTACCAGTGATGTTCTGGTGGTTTTAATCACCCACTGTAGAACCTTGCTGTCCTGGGCTGTGATGAGAAGCTGACCAGAACCTTGCCCCGGTACTTATTCTTTATAGATGGAGAGCCTTCTGTCCGTTTTTAACCTTGTTGGCGATGTATGACCAAGGTAATTTCATAGTGATAGTAATTCCAAGGAACCTACAACTGTTCACCTACCCCAAATCAGAGCCAGTGATTTTGCACTTAAATTTCAGGGCATTTAGCAGACGCTTTTTGTCCAAAGGGACTTCGAATAATTTGTACACTGATGGTGATGGCTCCACTACTATTTTGTTGTGTGTATATATGTATATATATATATGTGTGTGTTTATTATTGTTGTTTTTAAAAGCACATTGTCTTTCCCATCAAACCCATTTAATAGGAGATTATTGATACTTTTAAAATGTATAAATAACATTTAGATAAAATAAGATATTTAGACAGGCCTATTAGATTCACAGGGATGGCATTAATATCAACTTTAGTCGGTATTAGGGATTTATTAAAATGTTTTTTATGTATAACCCATTAAATTGCAGAGACCTGATCATCGGTAGGCTAATACTTTTCTTGATAGATTTCTCGTTCTTTCGGTATCATAAAACAATTCGATTTTTACAGACCAATGATCCTGTTAAAATTTGACTAAACAATGAGAGATGAAAGACAACTTTGACTATCAAGTGAAACCCCTGAGATGATTCTTTCCCCTGGTTGACGCTGTACAAAGGGGCCAATGACGTCCCAAAACATAGGTCACGTGACCCGAGCTTAGCCGCCATCATTGTTTGTGGCAGTGAAGCCTGCGTGGAGAGTGAGGAGAAGCACCAGCGGAGCATCGTACAGTATCAGCCCCGGTCTCAGCCAGTGTTCCTGGAGAGCAGCCATGGTTCAGACGTGCTCAGCTTACGGCTGTAAGAACCGGTACCACAAAGACAAAGACATTTCCTTCCACAAGTAAGTCCAACGAAACTGAGTGTGTGAGTGTGAGTGTGTGTGTGTGTGTGTGTGAGAGAGAGAGATAGAGAGAGAGTTAGCGTTAGCTTTCCAGACATGATGGATAAGTAACGTTACTTACTTACAGTACCAGCCTGCGTTTATGAATCTGCTCATTAAAGCTTCATTGTTCATCTTTAACAAAGCATGAGTTGACATTGACAATTTGACATAAGGCTTTTGTTGCGATATTATATTTTGCTGGTGATATCGAGTCGCAGGAACCTCACCAAGCACCATTTTACTCTGACAAGTTAACATACCGTAACTTAACGTAATTACTCTACTTTAGCTTTTCATATGCCGAATTAATCATGTCATAATCCATGCTCGTAAAATCACTTAGTAGTACATTCTTCAACGTGCCTGTCTCAACCAGGAATAGGAGAATAACAACTCCGCTGATTCTGATTAGTTAGATGTTAGTTTTAAGTGTTCTTTGCTGGAGCAGGGTGAACATGTGGAGACCCTGCAGGTGTGACCATGAAGGACGAGTTGAACCACACTCATGTGTCCTTACATAATATAAATAATTTTCAGTTCAAGTGAATTTATTCACTTTAATCTGGCAGCCTGCAGCCTGATGATCGTTAAACTGTTAAGGTGACTGTTTTAATTTCCTGTCAGTCCCAGCTAGTTAAACAAGGCCCTGACATCCAGGTTACAGTTGATCGGTGAATCTGCTGTTAATGTCAAGTTTCAACAGCTCTGTGTGCAGGACCAGATGCCATCTTGAGTATTTACCAAGAAGGGGTTTCTGACAGGACGAGGCTGTAGCTAACAATGTTGACATAAAGTTTACTTCCTAAATGACATGGATTAATTATTGATCAACAGACAATGAACTGATTATGATGAAATAAATCCGGCCGAGGAACAAATCCTGAGGTGATCAGGGTTAATTTAGCTGTTTGTTGTTTAACGACTGTTCTTCCCAGGTTTCCTCTGGCACGTCCAGATATTTGTTGTAAATGGGTGGCGGCGATGAGGAGGAACAACTTTAAACCGACTAAGTACAGCAACATTTGCTCGCAGCACTTCACCAAAGACTGCTTTAAGAGTGAGTGCAACAACCGAGTGCTGAAGGAGAACGCTGTGCCGTCACTCTTCACCTTCAACCTCACCATCAAGGTGAAGCAGCACAGAACATTTTCATCCATACACAGTTCACACACATTTGATCCAGACCAAGGAAAAGACTGCACTGTTAAATTGTAATTCATGAGCCGGTTGCACCAGCTCTTCATAAGACCAAATTTAAGTGAAGATTTACACACTACTAAAACAAAACAGGTTGCATCACATAACTTACTTCATTGTAGAGATATTTACATCTATTAACCGTCAAGGTGTAACTTTTGCTAGCTTTAAATGACCAAACTAATTCTAGCTTGTGTGTTCATATGTCTCCATTCTTAAACTCACATACTGAGCTCTGGGGAAACAGCCATGAATTCAGCATTAATAAACTGTGATAATTATACCAGATCCCCCAAGTTTCTCCCAGCTGGCGTGTAGAAACTTTCTGCATGATGTGAATTAGGGCTGCACGAAAAATTGTTAAAAAATCGCGATCTCGATTCACACATACGCGTGATCTCATTTCTACACACAGCGATTCTGAAGCATATTATATCTCTAGCTGCAGCTCAAACAAATGCTCCTATTTTCCTCCCAAATTTTTTGAAGCGCCCCCAAATGTAGCACGGCCGCTGCCTCCTCCCTCAACCTATGGTATAGCGTCATTACAACACGTTATTCAGTGGAGGAAGCCCGCCTGCAGTTGAGTGAGTGAGACAGTCTTTTAGACAGAGGGCGGCAAACTGGGCGTCTGTTTTGGTCCGCCGATTTGTCGGCTTGGAAGCTACACTTATTTCCGGTTTGCCTACTATCTAAATCCGAGCCGTCAATGTGCCGGCCCCTGCGTGAGGTGGGCGGAGGTATCGATGAGCTGCACTGTTTCTTTCGCCAAGAAACAGCTGATCACAGCAGCCAATACATCACTTCATCCGCGGACATTAAGATGAGCAACTGGACGGCCGCTGAGTTCCAGGGGATGCTAGCGCTTTCGGAAGCTACACTTGGCTACACAGGAGATGCTAGTGACTCCTGGATCACTAGCTGTTTGGTTGTGTCCGCTTGTAGCAACAAGCCAGAAACGGTCGCTACTTTCAAATTAAAAGCCCCCCCGCTAAGAACCCAGTTCTAAAATCCAATGTGGTGCAATGTAAAGCTCTTATTTTGAAGGCAAATTCGTTGTCACTGTTCACAGCCCAACTTCGAGCTTCACGTCACGTTATATGTTTACGCCTACCCCAGAGGTGGCTTTTGGAACAGGAGGAATATTACGCCTCCGTTTTAGTAAGCCGATCACAGCAGCTATCACATATCACCTAGCTAAGATACGGCCCCAATAAACACTGTACAACATGAGGTATTAAAGGATGCCCTCTCATCTTGGAGACTAATTTCTCATCCAATGATAGAACTTGAACAAAACTAAAAAGAACCATTGCTTTGGCAGAGGCATAGTTGTATGCCTCTGCCATACTACAATGTTTGTTTTGTTCAGGTTCATCAGTGCAAAAAACATTTTGTGAAAAAAAATCACGCCAGAGAATCCTGATCTCAATTCTCAAAAAAAAGATCGTGATTCACATTTTTTCCAGAATCGTGCAGCCCTGCTGTGAATGCATGTTTGGTGGATGCTCTGCTGCAACAGCACAGACCATACTCTGTTTTAATCCACACAGAAGGGCTCGCTTTGAGAAAAGCCTGATCCCCTCAGCTATAACTGCCCTAAATAATAAGAAATCGCTGAACAGACCCGAGTGTAGTTTTGTATTTGCTGTTTGGTACTGTGTTTTTTATGCTGTGTTGTTGTATGTACTGTTTGTCGGAAGGGTATGGACCTGTGAAAAATAATTTCTCCTGGGATGATGAAAAATACATAACACAAGGAAATGTTAAAGAATAAATGAAAATTATCTTCATTATCTTTTCTCCCTTATGCTGATGGAAAGTTAAGTTTCATAGTCAACAAAACATTTCTGGAGCTTCAGAGCTAAAATGAACCATTGCATTCACCCAAACATCTCAAGGTTAGGGGGACTTCTTGTTCTCCAATACTCCAGTGAAAGCCCAGTGTTCCCAAATTGAGCTGAAATGGCAAAAACCCTTTCAGCTTAGCTGCTACAGTGAAGATCTTGGTTTAAATTTTAAATAATGTTCTCAACTTGGGATCTTGCAGCATCTAGAAACTTGGATTACATCAGATCAGCTATATCAAGGCTGTTTTGTATTGTTGTTCATTTATTTTTTCAACATTTTAAAAGTCTCCAGCTACTTAAATTGTTTAGGAGATTGCCCCAACACTGTTTTGCTTTAAAGCTCCCAAAATGTTTTGTGGACTATGAAATTTCACCCAACTTTTAATACACATGGGGATGAGTAGATGATGAGTGAATTTTAATTTCTGGGTGAACAAATGAAAAATGCTTTGGACTTTGTCATCACCTGCTATTGAAACTGGCTGCTACTGGTTCTGATGGTAAAATGTACAGTGCAATACAGTACACTATAAACTAAGGCTAAGTTACTGCTAAAACATGTTACACTTCATTAAATGATAGATGTGATCAGCATATACTGTAAAATGACAATGTTATACTGACTGATTTGCTATAGATATCTTTTGTTTGCCAAGATCATAGAATAGTAACTTAGAGTAAAGTGTTGCTTGCTATAGTAGTTTCTATTGTGTCCTCCTTTTTTCCTCTTGGACATTATACGATGTGGTTGGCTGTAATTTAGGCTATGGCCCTTTTTACATTTTTTACATTTATTTTGCTACCATACTTGATTGAATATCCTTCGGAGGCTCCTGGATGATTGTGTTAAATGTATTAATTAATAACGTGGAATTTAAAAAGAATTAAGAAAAAATCTAAACAAATTATACATTTGTCTAAATTAAAATGAATACATAGAAATCTCCACTTGAATTCATACTCTCACATATTGAAATCTTATGTCTATAAGAAGTTATGATCGGTTAACCTTGACTGTTACTTACGTAGTTAACGTTGTGTGTTTTTCCTTATTGTTGACTCTCATCTTATGCCTTATTTATGCTTTGTGATGCAATTTTTCTGGCAAACTTTCACTGAAATTATCGATTCTGATGGCATACAATCATCTTCCCCTAACATTGTCTAAAATCACATGAAGACCATTTACATTTTTTCATCTCAGCCTAAATGTCCCCAACCCTTTTCAACACAAAGTGACACCCTTGGAAACTTTACTGTGAAATGGTTTGAGTTACAGATCAGAAACCAAGCTTGAGGACAGCTCAGTGTTTACGAGAATTATAACGAAACCAAAGCTTTATCTCTGCATCATACAGCTCCAGTCATCAACCCTCTTGTCTTTATTTCAAAATAAGAGCATGCTGTTATCAAAGACTTACTGAGATGAACAAACTATTCCTTTTGTGGATGAGTTTTAATCAGTAAATTAAAATTACGTCTCATTAACTTTATGTTATCTTGGGTCACCTCAGAAAGCAGCATCAGAACTCTTGTGTGTTTTTCTGTTTGACAGTCAGAGTCCCTGGAGGATCCCTTCCCCTCAGAGATCCATTTCCCTCTCACTCTGCCTCTGACCTCTGACCTGGCAGTGGAGGTGGAGGAGCCAGGGAGGAGCCTTCCCAACACCTGGGGCAACATGGTGGCGGTCTCCTGCGACCACAACTACACAGCAGAGGACTCTGCCAGGCAGAAGAAGCGCATCGAGCAGCTGGAGGAGCAGGTGGGGAGTCTAAGGAAGAAGCTGAAGACAATGCAGCAGAAGTGTCGGCGGCAGGAGAGACAACTGAAGAGGCTGAAAGCGACATGTGAGACACAGAAGACCGCTCGCAAGCAGCCGGCAGCATTTGGAGAGGGGTATGTGATTTTACCAAAACACATATGCCACACACTCAAAGGCATAAAGTAACAAAGAGGGGAGGGTGGTCAAAGTGGGCAACAGGTTCAGCCTCATGTGTGTCAGCAGCCAGGCGGACTATAGAAGAGCTGCTGAGAAGGCGGTAAACCCCAATGCTGAGAGCTGGAGGACCCACTTGTTCAGGAAAGCAAAAGCAGGACATGGAAAACTCAGTCTGACTTTTTGGATCCACCAACTCCTCACATAAAAAGCTTTTTTTCTGTTTGACCTGCAGTGAAATGACTTTGAGCCAACTCTCACTTTAAATAACTGAGTCAACACTCTGGGTATGGTTCTAATAGGAGGTCGGTTTTGAAAAGATCTCTTGACAGACGACAGCCCTCTGCTGTTAGTTCTACCATCACCGATGGAGAAGCCACACAGAAGTACTGGGCCAGTTGATAAACTGTCACTTTTCCAGAAATAATTTAATCATTGAACTCCCCCTGTAATGACAAACCTATACACACACACACACACACACACACACACACATATCTATATCTATATCTATATCTATATATATATATCTATATCTATATCTATATCTATATATATATATATATATATATCTATATATATATATATATAAGGAGTTCGCTTGTGACCGCAGCATATCAAGCCTCAGATATTACCTAAATGCTAAGCATATAGCAGCTAGCGTTAGCGTGGGAGTATTGTGTTTTACTTAAAAAACAAAGTGTTATAGTTTACAGAAGGTCTACCTACCTATAGGCTACCTGAATCTCTGAAACGTAT
>CAEMYA010000554.1:24308-42792 GCA_903131615.1 Diplodus sargus | reverse complement strand
ATTATAAAATGAATATATTCATATTATAAAAATATATATATATATATTATAAAATATATATATATATATATTATAATATATAATACCAGCAGTGATCCGATGAATGTGCAAAGGGCTTCACTGTATTCACCCTGGTCTACACATTTCCCCATTCCAAGTCCAAACTAGATCCCGTGGGACATGCAGGAGCAGCTATGATCCATGGAGGCCCTACCTATCAATGCACAGAACTCAGAGGATCTACTGCCAACTCCTTGGTGCCAGAGACCACAGGAAATCCCCAGAGCTCCTGTGTCCCATGCCTTGATGGGTGAGAGCCAAGTCCAATACAGAGCCAGCCTCCATGGTTCAGACTTATTTTGGCACATCCCAGTTACTTGTTCTGAGTCTTTGTGAGCAGAGACACTGAACACAATTGCCGTACAAATGGTGAACTTTAAGATGATAAAGGCTATGACTATGAGGAATACAAATGAATGGAAATGCAAGAGAACACAAAAATGGATCAAGATTTTCTTTGTCTATGTCTGACTGATTTTATTTGGCCAGCAGGTGGTGGTACAGAGCTGTATGTAAGAAAGCAGTGCGTTTGTCCAAGTCTTCTGTTTTATGTCTCGATTGCTAATGACAAAGGGCACATGAATAGAAAATGTGCCTCTAAATTGATTATTAACTCCACCAAGGGGATACACAAAAACCACTGAATGGATTTTCATAAGACTTGGATGAAGGATGTGTCTCTTTCCATGATGCATCCCATTAACTTTTTGTGCAGATCAGGATAAAGATACCGATCAAGGATTCCCTTTAAATTTTAGTTCAAGGGGCAGTAGTTTTGGAGAAGAGACTCGAGCAGCATTACAATATTCATTTATTAATGAAATAATAAAAAGTCAGAAATATATATATTTTTTCCATAACTAGATAAACAAGTTGTTCTCAGAGGAAATAAGGTCCCCAGAACACTCTTTGATGCTAGAAATGTGGCAGGGTCAGGAAAGTAAAACAGTATGAAATTGTGTTGTCCTTTAAGGTCAGTTTGTTTATTTAGTCAACAAAATGAAGAGAGTTTATTTAGTTTTTTTAAACATGAAGATAAATTAAAAATTAATCAGTGAAGATCTTTCTCCTCTGATCAAATTGGCCTCCCCAAAACTATATAATGCACCTTTAAACAGTTATGGGTGGTGTAAAGTGTAGAGTGAGAAAGGGCTGTTGAGTTTGATGTTGGATTAGGCTCGATTAAATTAAAAGAGACTGTTGAGCCTTAGCAGATGTAGGCATTCTACTGAGTGCCATTCCAGTTAAGACAAGCCGACATGAGGTGCACTTAGACCTGCACAGACACACACATAGCTGTGAGTACCACACTTTGAATTAGACAAAACTACAAGGTTACTAAACAAATTAAGCTTGTAGTTGGTGTTGTATGTTTGGTTTTGGTTTAATTTTGTGTTGTTGAGTGCAATGACAATATTGTAACTGTATTTTTCCTGGTCCCAAACTGTTTTGGCTATTTTTAGAGGCCTAAAGTGTTGAATGTATCTAGAGTTTGACAAGAAAACACATAACTATACAAAAGACGGAAAAAAATAAATGGAATTTGAGGTTCAAAACTACTGATGTGGTGTAAACATCTGTTGACTCAAAAAGTAGTTGACCGCAATTCCACCCTTTAGAACACAATAACCTCATTACTTTTCCTCAAACACTACCATTTCTGAACTCTGCTACTGCTAAGACTGTACAAATAACTGAATCATCAGTATGTTACTCTAACAGATCTCCAGGCCTTAATGTGTATCAGCTGTTTCAGTTCGGACAGCAGACCTCACCTCTGGAGTGACCTCGACCCTCCTCAGGTGAACTGCAAACTGCAGGGCTGAATCTAATCCATTTGGACGTGTTTGGGCTGAACCTCCACCCCCTCCAGCATAGTATCAAGGTCACTCTGTCTAAACTGAAATGCTCCTCAGGCTGCAGTCCAACTACTCTGATTAAACAACACCTGGATGACCCTCTTCCCAGCATACTCTGCTATTGCCACTAGTAACCATATAAGAGACATAACACATATGAAGAGATCTTTTTCTAATTTTCTTTTGAAAAATTAATTACTGCAATTTTATATGCAGGTAATCTGCAGATTCACATGCAGATGGACTTGTTGTCCTTGTTTTATAAAAATTACAAACATAGGTAAATGCTGCTGTTATGATATAACAGCAACTCTTAATGTGACTCAGTGGTGTGTATTACCCCCACGTGCCTGATGGTGTCCTGGGAGATCTTCTCCCTGACCGGATCAGGGCATCAGTGAGCTCCTGGACAGTCTGTGGTGGTGCTTGGAATTGTCGGATGCATCGATAAATAACGTCCCATAAGTGCTCAATTGAATTTAGGTCAGGGGAACAAGACGGCCAGTCTTCGTCATCCAGGAACTGCCTACATATTCTTGCCACATGAGGTCGGGCAATGTCCTGCACCAGGAGTAACCCAGGGCCCACCGCAGCGTAAGGTTTGACACTTGCTGAGGATTTCATCATGGTACCAAACATCAGTTGTGTTGTGCAGAGCTAGGGTTGGTACACTGTTCAAAACATTGGGCTTTCAAAAAAAAAATAAATAAATAAATAAATTGTGAGTTTGAAATTGGCCCTAACGACACTGTAACTCAGAGCTCACGCGTGTCCTTAACGACTCTCCCACACAGAGTTTAAAAGCCTGCTAACTCCTCTCCAGTTGGTTAGAAGTGAAGAAGCCTCTTGGATAATAAGTGAAACATCTTCAACAAACTGAAACAAGTCTAGTTGACTGATACATCACTTAGATTTACCATGACCCAGACGACTGAGAACCTTCATCACCAATACAGTGAATAGCCCTATTCGACTACTGCTCTAACCCATATTATGACAAGTACCACTCAGCTAAGTAAGGAGAAATAACAGCCCATCATTACTGTAAGACATGAAGGACAGTCAATCTGGAAAATATCAAGAACTTTGAATGTATCCTCAAGTGCAGTCGTGAAAACCATCAAACGCTATGATGAAACTGGCTGTCATGAGGACCGCCCGTGGAAAGGAAGACCAAGAGTTACCTCTGCTGCAGAGGATAAGTTTATGAGTTACCAGCCTCAGAGACTGCAAATTAACAGCATCTCAGATTAGAGCACACATGAATGCTTCACAGAGTTCAAGTAGCAGACACATCTCAACATCAATTCATTTTTCTTCACACCAACAATCCTGAGAATAAAAGTAACTAAAAAAAAAGTTAATTTCACAGTTTATTCGGTTCACTGGTTTAGAAATCGGTTCAGTTCAGTGCTGTTCAAAAGCAAAACAACTTTAGAGAAAAGAAGAAGAGAAGAAGTAAACAAAAAGGCTGTTACCAGAGCTACATTTGTCGAGAGAGTCTGCAAAGAATTTCTGAAGGTGCGAGCATTCCAAGGGGATAAACTGTTCTGCGTTAACAAGGGCCATGACAAGAAGCAACAATGCACTATGAAATAAAAATCAAAATTAAAAAAGACTGTCACCACGCTCATCCAGCTCCTGCAGAACAGTCTCACCACTTCCACATAGCACTGCGCTATACTGGACGCCTGCATAATTGCAGTTTGAATGGTACATCATGAGACTGGCATCTTGAACCGCACACAAATACCAAGCGACATGAACACTCGTAAAACAGTTTTACAAATGCACACATCACTACCTGCTATGACCCCCCCCAGCATTATCTGTTGTTATCTGTTTTTTTGTATTTGAATCTGCAATGAATGTAAACAAATAACACTGGAATTAAAAAAAAAAAAAAACAGACAAAAAAATATCAGGGGATTTGCTTACCAGTGGGGTGTGTTTGATAACTTGACAGACAACTGTACGAGTCCCTCCGATCCGAGTCCCAAGCGAGTAGAAAGTCATTTGGTCCAAGTCTCAAGCAAGTCTCAAGTTTTTCTGTTGTTGGCAAGTCAAGTCGAGTCACAAGGGTATGTCGAGTCGAGTCACAAGGTTGTCAAGTTGAGTCACAGGTTATATCTCAGGATTATATCTTGGAGAGAAACCTTATCTTCCTAAAGTAAATGTCAAAAAATACCATGCAGATTAGTCTGCAATTCTGCATGGATTAAACCAGCATAAAGTTTAAAAGCTATACATTTATCCATTACATGTTTGATCATTTAGACCGAGGTAGATGGCAAAGGCTAGGCTATATTCCATTAAAGAAATGGCATGTTTGACACAAAAAATGTTTATTTTGAACATTTGCAATTTGTATTTTTGTTTTCTGTTATAGTCAGGGGAAAGTTGCACCCGACTATTAGGTCTGTAATGATGGAGTCAGTCATTGCCCTCTGTTTGGAATGATTCTGGCTGTAAAACTCAGGGAGAGAGAGAGTAGCAAATTGTCCAATTCCTGGCCGCCTGGCATCAGGGACTAGCTGCTGCTTGTATCTTTGATACTCTGCATATTAGTCCAGGCAAAGTAGCGTTATACGACAGACTAATTGTAATCGAATTTTTTGCAGCTTAGATAATTTCTATGAGGGGTCCAGAACAACATACTAAAAGTCCTAAGAAATCCTAGTTGAGGAAATATGTTAAATTCTCATCAATCCGACATGTGTGATAATAAGGCCACCTTGTTGTGGTAAGTTAGTCATGACAATGATTACTTAGAAATATAAAAAAAACACACACTGAACCCTCCCCTGTTGTTGCTACCTTGTTGTGGTGGGGAGGCTTGTGTTCCTCGTGACCCTGAAGACTGTACTGGTGGGGGTTATACCCCTGGCAGGTACTACCAAGCCAGGCAGTTTTCAGGTTAGAGGCCAATCTAAAAGCAGCATTGCTATCACCCATTGGCAGTAGGATGATTGGATGAAGATTAAGCCTATGTATTTGTCATACATATGAATGGTGTTTCTGCCTATGCAAATAAAGACATATTTGATTAGTGTATAGCTCATTTGCATATTAAAATTCATTTTCAAAGAAACTTTTAATACAAAAGATGTTACTCTTCATGGGTACTGTCATTGTACAAAGTTTCATTTTGATAGGAGCAAAGGAAAAAAATAGCCCCATTGGGGTGTATTCTTGCCTGGCCTTATTATCACACATGACGGATTGATGAGAATTTAACATATTTCCTCAACTAGGATTTCTTAGGACTTTAAGTATGTTGTTCTGGACCCCTCATAGAAATGATCCAAGCTGCAAAAAATTCTATTACAATTAGTTCTATTTTTGGCTCCAAAATGAGTTACTTTGCCTGGACTATATCTGGGAAACAGAAGAACAAGAAAGGTTTTACAATTGTGTGGTATTTATACCACACAATTGCTTTTTCTTTCTTTTCTTTTTTTTTTAAACAGTGGCGCTGTGTCACTCACTCACTCAGGGCAGACGAGTTGATTCACCTTCAGTAACTGTACTGCTAAAACTAGCGCTGTGTTGCTAACATCAGTGTAGCATCATGTTAAGTGATTTTACTGCACAGTAAAAGTCACTCACGTTCGCGAACGTGATTCTCAGTAGGACGTTAATCACGTTTGCGAACGTGATTCACGTTCATGCTGATTCAGTGACAGCGCTGCGCGAACGTGATTCAAGTCCTCAGCAGGTCGTTCGCGAACGACTGATTCGCTCATGATTTGCGTCGCTCAGGTCATCTCGTTCACGTACTGTGCTGATAGTGGCGCTGTGTCACTCACTCACTCACTCACTCAGGGCAGAGGGGTAGGAGAGGAGAGATTCACCTTCAGTAACCGTACTGCTAAAATTAGCGCTGTGTTGCTAACATCCGTGTAGCATCATGCTACGTGATTTTACTGTGCACAGAGGACACTTTCACAATTTTAGTGCATGTATACCACTCAAAGCAGCGCTGCGTCTCCCGCGAATGATTGTGTACTATAGTCGGTGAACGCACCGTCCCTCAGTAAGTGAACGTGAACCTCAGGGCTCAATCATGAACTGAATGACGGATCGTTTGGCTGTTTGTCAGTTCAGGGAGTTGGAGAGCACTGAACGATTCGGTGAACAAATCTTTTGAACGAATCATTTTAATGAACGGATTCTAGAGATTCAGTACAGTAAAAAGAACTGCTGTTCCCATCACTAATCAGAGTGTTTGGCTGCTTGCCTGCTTATGCTCTCGCTTCACATGCCTGTCTCCAATCAAGTCAATAAAAATGTGAACCTATAGCGTGGCGTTCACGACTGCTCTGGTGAGTGGCGTAACGTTGATGCTCACGACCCCCCTGCCGGTCATATTAGAATGAGATCCCATGGAAAAAAAACATAGCCTACATGAAAAAACAACATGCTACAAGTCGTCCGAGTCAGCTTGTCTTCCAAGTCAAGTCTCAAGTTTTTACCCTTAAGTCCAAGTCGAGTTGCAAGTCGTCATATTTGCGACTCGAGTCTGAGTCGAGTCTCTATGACTCGAGTCCAATTGTCTGGAACTTGATGCATATGGAATATGGGACAAAGATGTAATTAACCTTGTTACAGGGTTTCAGAAGTAAATATCTTGTTCTCACATCAGATTCAGACCATTTTGAGAAGTATGTTAAAATGGTAGAGAAGGTTGCAATGGCAAATTTATATAGATTTAGACTTATCAGAGACTGCCACTTCACACATTTCATCCACTCTATGATCTTTTTACATATATGTAATTGTGTAACCACTTGATCACAAGCAGCATCTATAACAACCAAGTCTCTTGATATAATGATATACAATCAGGCAGTCATAATTCTGGACCTCTCAGAGTTTTACACATGGAGCATCCAGTGGGAGTTGTAAGGTCCCTTTAAGTAAATCCTCATTTGAACAACCATCTCTTTCTGTTTGGAGGATCAATATGTGGAATTCCTCACCTGCAAAACTCAAACAGGACCCTGACTGGGATCATTTTAAACACAAACTGAACCAGAACTATTTCATGAATGATCAGGTGCTACTGATATTGTTGTGACTGTATTTTGTCTTTCATTTATTTGTTGTTGAGTTTTATTTATCTAGATATGGGCATTGCAAATTAGCTTAGTTGATAAATACTGTGGTGTGTGCCCTCAGTTTATGCTACACACTTCTCCCTTTTCAAATCCACATTAAATGAAGGTTGTTATTTACTTCACTAACAAATATCCAAACATGAATATTTCACACTGCAACGTTTTGTCCCTTGCTAAATATTATCTGAGAAAACATCTTAGATAATATTTCAATTCATGATAAACTGAAGATGGCATGTGTATATACCTACATAAATTACTGAAATATCACACATAACGTTTATTGTGAAATGTTTTTAAAAAATAAGTGTCCCAGAGGTTAAAGGTGAATACTTTGTGCACATCAGAGTCTCATCTAGAATCAGGTGATTTTCTTCTCTCACTGTGCTAATGTGAATGTGCTGCTGATGAATCTATTCATTTGTCTGACCCAGATAGAAACTACGCAGCTTCACTTTTTATTCTCTTTAGTCTGGTCTCAAAGCATTCACCCTGGGGCACTGAGGCAAGGACTCAGATAAGTAGAGGTTAGCATACAAACATGATGATAATGATAATGTATATGTATATATATATAAATACTGCCATAAATTTAAACTCTGCCTTGCAGCCTCTATCAGATCTATAATACTGTCTTATCCCGCTGCCAATGATCTGCGGTCTCCTCCAAAACACAAAGCGCCTCAGGGGAGGAAATGGAGCGGGGGAGGAAAACAAGGGGAGAGAGGGTAGAAACAGGCTTTCACTGTGAGCAGAGCGCTGTCGGTTTAAATCCCTAAGAGAGGAAAGGGATCATAGGAGTGAGGGGGTGAATGAAACAGTGATGATGCTGCCGATTTTTCAAAGAATAAAATGCTAAAAATTGTTATTAGATCAAACTCTTTAAGGCTTTGAATTCCAGGAGTACAGTATTTAACATTCCTGCAAATTTGTGATTTGAACGTGCACTAAATAGTAATTCATGCTCAAGATTCTAGTAGTAAACGCATAATTTTATTGTTGCGCACAAATTCTGTAATTCCAGAGTAAATTTTTTTTAACCCATGCTTTTGAATGATTTAATCCATACCCTATATAATTTCAGAATTCATGCTACATGATTATGTAACTTGTAATTTTTTAATTCATCCTCTAGAATTTCAAATTTCATGATCTGTGCACACTTCTTATAGTTTATTCTCTAAAATGACTTTATACATGCACAAAAGGGCTTACGTGATACAATTCAATTACTTCATCTTTGCATACTAATTAATATAATGTAGTACTTATTTTGTAATTTGTGCAGTTGAATGACTTCAGTAATGAACATCAATTAGTACTTTATGCTGTAAAATCAGAATTTCTTGATTCATGCGAAATAATTACTGAATTTGTTTGCACTGATGAGTTATTTATGCAATTGACTCAGTGATTCTTAAGACTTAGTTTGTGCTCTTCAGTTTCCTGATTCATGAAATAATAAGCAAATACTGCACAGTAATTTGGTGTAGTCAGTTTTATTGTCACTTCTTTACATGTACCAGACATACAAAGGAATCAAAATTATGTTTCCAAGTATCCCACGGTGAAGACAAGACATACCTGACAGTGAATTAAACAGTAAAGTGCACAACAAATAGAGACAGTGCACAACAAATAACTTAGTAGAATCACTCTTAACGCTAAATTATAATTTGGGTGAACTGCTTAGTAAATTGTGTGCTAAAATTATTCATTTTGTACCAGCAATTAATGCTCCAGAATTACTTACATTTCACATGCACATTATTTTTCGCCTTGACATTTTAATTAGGGGGCCAAGCCCGAGGGGCCGAGGGAACGCGTATGCAAGCATACATGTTTCCTAGGACCAGCGGTGCCAGAAACCCTATTGTAATTGTAAAGATTTTTATTTTTCTCTGGCTAAAAGTGGTGCTGCAGCCTAAACCGTGCAAGGGAGGGCGGTGCAATTTGGAGGGTTGGTCCAGACTCCTGCGAATATCTCACACAAAAAACTACATATATCTGCCGCAGGGGGCGCTATAACCAAGGCCAACACATTTTTGCCTATAACTCCCACACCGTATGTCGCACATTCAAAAACCTTGTATCCCCAGATTCCCTGAATGGACCTGAATCACTTTCCGATGGCCACGCCCACTTCTGGTTAGAAAGTTTTTCCGCAAAATCGCAAAAACTGGAAAACCAACTTTGTCGACCTCCTCCTTGGGATTTTGTCCGATCTGCGTGAAACTTGGCACATACACTCTTCAGCTGTACCTGATCTAAAGTTATCAAAAGAATTTTGCTCGGTCAAAAAATGCGCAAATTATTAACGAACACATTTCTGTAGCTAGCTATAAAAATGTAAACTGTTTCATATCTCAGTCAAACTAAATGCTATTAACACCAAATTTAAGATCCTTGGTTGGCATGGGACTGGGGAGAGATGAGCCGAATATGGCGAATTTTGGCCGCTAGGGGGTGCTAAAAAGATGAGAAGTTTATATCTCCTGAACGGCTACACCGATTTTCATGAAATTTGGTCGGTATGATATAGGGCCAATCCTGAGGTCATATCTTGAAGGTGGTCATCATGACTGGTAAATGTGGGCGTGGCTTATTACAACATATCCAAATAGGCACACATTCAGCCTTTTGCGCTTCCAGCCAACTTCCCATTACAGCGAATACCACAGCTCAGACGTTGGCCTGTGTCCTCACTTTTGCCCCGAGCCTGGCATCCTTTGGGGCCAACTTCGGTGGGCTCTGCCGTGCGCGGAGTCCGAGTTGCGTGGGGGGGGCTTGGCCCCCGTTCATAACTGCTTGCAGTTCTAGTTATTAGGGCCCGAACAGGTCATCCCTATTAGAGTTCTCAACGGGCCTGAAAATTACAACCCGACCCGACCCGGCCCGCCGGTTTTAAGCCCGAACCCGACGCAGCCCGACACACCAGCATGAATTGTCTGCCCGAACCCGGCCCGAACCCGACCCCCCGCGCGCCTGAATTGTTTTCCTCATACACTTGTTATCATGATCAGACAGACAGCTGGCGGAAAGGTGACGCGAGCCAGGAGACAGGTGCTGCGTTAACGTCAGCAGCAGCACCTGGTCCCGCTGCATAGAAGACACCGCGCTGCGACCAGTGGGAACATTTATCTGGAGGGACAGAAACAGATGATTTCCCCGCTCCTCGAAAAGCAAGGGTGAATTCGCCTGTGGCAAGTTTACTTTTAGCCAATTCCATCTTCTCCAGTGGGGCTATAGGCGCGAGTACGTCACGCAGCGGCATCAGTTCTGCGTCTGCCCCTCCTCATGAAGCAGCAGCCAGACTCACTCTTCACCACACGTGAACAGCGATGATTCACAACAGGTTATATAATTTACAACCTGCAAGAAATGTGTTTTATGAAATGTGTTTTATAAAAAAGGAAGCCCGAGGCCCGACCTGACCCGGCTCATTTGCGCAAATTTTTTCGGCCCGAAACCCGACCCGAACCTGCGGATCCGGTCGGGTTTGTCGGGCCGGCCCGACCCGTTGAGAACTCTAGTCCCTATTGTAATTGGAAAAATAATTCTTCTTATTATTAGGGCCCGAGCAGGTCACAGACCTGTGAGGTCCCTATTGTAATTGGAAAAATTCTTCTTCTTATTAGGGCCCGAGCAGGTCACAGACCTGTGAGGTCCCTATTGTAATTGGAAGAATTCTTCTTATTATTATTATTAGGGCCCGAGCAGGTCATCGACCTGTGAGGTCCCTTCCTGTGGGCATTGCAAATTAGCTTAGTTGATAAATACTGTGGTGTGTGCCCTCAGTTTATGCTACACACTTCTCCCTTTTCAAATCCACATTAAATGAAGGTTGATATTTACTTCACTAACAAATATCCAAACATATGAATATTTCACACTGCAACGTTTTGTCCCTTGCTAAATATTATCTGAGAAAACATTTTAGATAATAATTCAATTCATGATAAACTGAAGATGGCATGTGTATATACCTACATAAATTACTAAAATATCACACATAACGTTTATTGTGAAATGTTTTTAGAAAATAAGTGTCCCAGAGGTTAAAGGTGAATACTGTGTGCACATCAGAGTTTCATCTAGAAGCAGGTGGTTTTCTGAGGTCCTTATCAACTTCCTGCAGATTTGGTTCAAAACAGGAAGTGTTGCATGGTTTAATTGGTATGGTTTAATGACATGAAACTGACGTTACGCCTTCGCCATAGTTCGCTGAGGCCCTGTGCAAAATTTCAGGCGATGACCACAAGGTGGTGCTCTTTAAACTGAGCCATTTTATATCTCCACTTCCGTTCATCGGATTGACAAAAAACTTTGTATACTTATTGTCAGTGCCCTCCTGAGGAGAGCGTATGAAGGGTTTTCCAATTTGAGTCTAGATGGCGCTGCGGTACCAATTTAATTTTATATTTGGCACTGTGCCCACACCATAACACTTATGGAAATGAAATTCATAGAGGTGCTATAGAATGGCCCCTGTGACTCTCACACCAAAAATGACCAGCAGGGGGCGCTATTTTCAATGCAAAGCGTTTTTGGCACATAACTCCCACAATATATGTAGCACATTGTTAAACCTTATATCTACGTGTTCCCTGAATTCAGCTGAATGGTGTGGTATAGGCCACACCCACTTTTGCAGTAATTTTCCATTCGCAAAATCATGACAAATGAAAAACCTACTTTTTCTATCTTCTCCCAGGCGATTTCACCGATTTGCACGAAACTTGTCACACAGTATCAGTGGACCCTCCTGATTTAAAAAATTTTGATAGGCCACACAATACTCAAGTTATTACATATCAACTTCCTGCAGATTTGGTTCAAAACAGGAAGTGTTGCATATCTCCACATTGGTATGGTCTAATGACATGAAACTGAGGTTACTACTTTGCCATAGGCTGCTGAGGCCCTGTGCAAAATTTCAGGCAATGACCACAAGGTGGCGCTCTTTAAACTGAGCTAATTTATATCTCCACATCTGTTCATCGGATTGACACAAAACTTTGTATAGTTACTGTCAGTGCCCTCCTGAGGAGAGCTTATGAAGGGTTTACCAATCCGACTGCAGACAGGTCATAGAAGATGCTTCTTCTTTCAAATTTGAGCGAGCGTAGAGCGATTTCACCGGAGCTGAATGAAATTTTAGGGGAGCGGAGAGTGGTCTTGGAGCGGAGCTGTCTGGTATAACTTTGAGCGAAGGAGCGAACGTTCACGTAAGCGGGGAATGGAAATTCTCGCCGCTCAGCTCCGCTCACATGCTCAGCTACAGACATACATTGCTGGTCAGAAACCGTCTTTACCGTGCTTTATCCAAGATGTCCACTAGATGGCATTGTTGTCTTTCAAATCACATGTATTATGTATCCTAAGCTTGACAAGGATACATGGCCACAAATACAATTTTGAAAGAAGGCAACTGAGGCATTATTTTATGCTCATTTATGTGCAGTGATGACAAACATCATCTGATTTACATGGCATTTGCAGTTAATCTCTCCAAATTGCACAGTACAACATGGCATATTTGATGGGTGATGTTTAGCACCACATAATGTGTAAGTCAGTGGTAGCTAGCCACAGCACACAATTTTCAAATCAGCCAATTTGCTAAGAATGCCATTTGCGTGTTGTGACTGCCCTGTGAATGTGGCAGGCAACAACATGTGTGAAGTTGTGATTCTGCCCGGCTTTTCTGCGATGAACGCAGTGGCTTCACCTGCAATTTGAAACAACTGAGTGATTTCTTTGGTTAAATAACACATACCACAGCTACTGCAGGACGCTCGCCAAACCTGCTCACTTGACCGCTGTCCCTTTCCAAAAGAAAGAATCTCATCTCTGCATCAATACTGATTTGGCCATTTTGCTTTTGGCCACCATTTTGAAATTTTGCCAATCCTCATACTTAAATCATCTCCTTCTACAGATCTGACAGTGCAGACTTCACTGTCAGTCAGCATCATCATTTGACCTTGAATATGAAAAGTTATGGAATTCTCTTCCCTACGTCATACCTGCTGCTGATGGCCATGGTGGTGCCGGCCAAAACTTTTCAACTCCCGGGGGGACGCCGGCGTCCCTAAGCCCACTCCCCTTCTGCAGTCTCAGCTTGCCCAGGTTTACTACAACACTAAACATGACTTTTTTGGTATCAGTAGCTTCATTAGGTTTTTTTTTTTAAACTAAGTATGTATTTATTTTATTTCTTCATTTTGTACAAGAATGTACTAAATATCCACAGTCCAAACGTGTAATCGTCGTTATACATTGTTTTTTTTCTCTTTCTCTGTTTCTTCGTTTCAACTGAGTGAGACGGTCCCTGGGTTTTATTTTGAAATTACAGGAATACACGGATGTTTATGTTGTCAGCTTCCATGTATGTGTTGATATTATTGTAATGGAGGACTGTGTAAATAAAGTTTTAGCCTATACCATCGTAAATGTGTACAAGATGATGAAGGAGAAGAAGAGTATGTAAGAGCGCGAAACCACCGCGGTGTTGTCGAACGTCACAATGGCGAAAGACAATGGAAAACGTTTCTCGAGAGAAGAAGTTTTACAAAAGATATTTTAAAGATTCATCTGACAGCGATGAGGATTATATCTCTGAAGAGGAAGAACTTTTTCAACACGGGATCGATCTGGAAATTGACAAGTGAGTTCATCATCGTATCATATGTTTTATTAGAATGTCCTGTATATTTGAATGTTGTGTGGTGTATTTTATGATGAAATCTCAAGTGAATGAGAACAGGTGAAAAGATCGAAAGAAAGATTACAAACATCGACATCTCTGGCATACTTTTATCAACATTTTAAAGTTTGAATGGTGTGTCTAGGCCAAAGTCCAAATTTTGTTCGTCACGGGGCAAAGCGCACAGCCCACTCTCGCGATTCCCCGGCGGGGAATTGTCTAGTTATTCATCCCCCTTCCGTTTTTGGCAGTTTTTACGGCCCGCACCGTTGAGCGCATACAAATAAAAAATACATCAAAACGTGCGACTTGATCGGACTTGCACTGCTATTATTTTTCTCGCCAGAATATCATTTTTTACACATCGTAAGACGCGAAAAACTGCGATAAATTTCCCATAAGGAATGAATGGGACGAGGTCAAAAAAGTTGCAAATCTGCCACATTTTTCAAACATCTCCTGTTCCGGCATAAGTTCACCTAGAAACACCATTCCAACTTTAAAATGTAGGCAAAAGTCCTGGCTATATAAGTTGTACTTGAACTTTTTTCCTATGATGTGTAGTTTTTGAACCCTGGCCCCTGAATGACGGCGAGTGATTTTGGAAAAATTCAGGGTTTTCAATGAGTGTGTATGGCGGAATGTTCGTGCAGCGGAGTGGAGGGGCCAACTGACAGAGTGGCAGAGACTCAAAAATTATCTCAGAAATTGTCTCTCTCTGTGATGATGCCGGTCACAAATTAGGCTCAAAAACAGTGATATAGGGGGCGTGCTCGAGCATGAGTAGTGAGTAGACGTGCCTTCCACAGCTCCCGCTTTACTCCATTAAGTTTATACATTTTGGACCTCGTAACTGTTCAAACTTAGGTGGAAAGTCACATCAAGTGGCTCTACCACCGTGTAGGCGGATGAATGCCTCCCAAACCGGCCAAACAACAAAGTGGGAAAGCCACAACACGGGGCGACTCGAACTCCTCGGCTGGCGTTAGCGCAGAAGCAGGTGATAATGCTAACAGCATGGAAGCTCTGGCTAATGCAGTTACTGCTGTGCAATCCTCTATCAACTCGTTTCGGGAGGAGAACCGTACGTCTATCGCCTCTCTACATTCAATTCTGAGTGTGTATGGCCAGCGAATTACTGATATGGAGGACGGGCTGAACGAGTTCGACAAGAGACTGAGTAGCATGGAAGCTTCCCAAACCTCGCTAGCTAGAGAGAACAACGCCTTGAGGGAGAAGGTTGCGTACCTGGAAAACTATACCAGACGGCAGAATATACGCATTGTGGGGATACCAGAAAACGCGGAGGGCCCGCGACCAACAGAATTCATCACCAAAGTACTTGTCGATGTGCTTGGGGAAGACAGTTTTGAGAGGCCGCTGGCGGTGGACAGAGCCCACAGGAGTCTGGCCCCAAAACCAACAGGTGGTGAAAACAGACCGCGGCCATTCATTGCTAAGCTGCATCACTTCAAAACCAAAGAGTTGATCCTGCGTCTCGCCGGACAGAAGGGCCCGCTCTCCTACAACGGATCGAGATTTCACATCTTTCCTGACTACAGCCCGGACGTCAACAGACGACGCACAGCCTTCTCTGAATCCAAAAAGAAGCTCCACGCCGCAAAGATCCAGTTCGGCCTCTACTATCCAGCCACTCTGCAGTTCACACACAATGGGAAACGCATTAAGTTCACCGACCCTGCGGAGGCGCTGACCTACCAACAACAATGTTACTGCTGATGACGGACACTCCGCCTTACATGTTGCAGAGAATGGTGACTGAGGTAACGTTAATGATCGGGTTAATGACCCAATAACCACTTAAAAGAGACGGTGATATCATTCGATATGGTTACTCTGTCATATTTTCCGACAGTATTTTTTATTTTTGTAGTATTATTTTATTAGTATTGTTTATATGGCAATGAACGTTTTATGTGTGAAAGTGTATGTGTACATCGCACGCAATGTTGCATATATATGCCCTCCTAAATTGTTATTTTCATGTACTTTATTTTTATTATTATTGTTTATGATCACCACCGTCTTGTTACAGTGACTGTCTACGGCCCATGGATATTGCAGTTTCAACAGTGACAAATGATGTTACAGGTCATTTCATACTCTGTTCGAGAGGTTCATCTATATTTATCAATATTTATCATTGCGGGTAGCACGCAAATGCAGGTTTGCAGTAATTTGAAGTTCTTTGGGGGGGATAGCCTTTTTAAGGCCTGTTTATGTGTTGTATTTTGTAGTTTTGATGTGATATTTGTATTTTATAAGGCTTGTGCACCTATCTGGCTTTTTGATCATCTAAACGGGGTAGACGTCTGTATTTTTGAATCCCGTGGTTCTAATGACACAGAGTAATTCACATCTTGTCCCAGGTAAAGATGATATGAAAATTATAAGCTGGAATGTAAAGGGTCTGAATCAGGCAATCAAGAGAAAAAGGGTTCTCTCTCACCTACAATATCTTGGGGTTGGTATTGCTTTCCTACAGGAAACCCACCTTCAAAATCGAGACCAGTCTAAAATTCACAAAGAATGGGTAGGGCAAATGTTCCATTCACAATTTAACTGTAAAGGTAGAGGAGTAGCTATACTCATTCACAAAAAGATTCCTTTTACTGTTTCATAAAAGGGATTACAACTTGGTGATGGATTCTGTCCGGGATCGCTCTTCTCAGTCTGTACCAAGACTGTCTAAATCTGTGCAAACAATTCAATCGTTCATAGAAATACATAAACTAGTAGACCCATGGAGATTTAAACACCCTACTAAAAGGGAATACTCGTATTACTCTAATGTACACAAATCATTTTCCAGGATAGATTTTTTTTTTTGGTTGACCCCTATCTACTTAGTATTATTACAGATTGTAAGAATGATCCAATCATTATCTCTGATCATGCCCCGCTGAGTATTAGGGTAACTCTCCCGACTCAGAGGTCAAAACGGACATGGCGGCTTGACACACTTCTGTTGGCCGACTCAGACTTTGTAAATTTCATTACAGAGCAAATAGACTTCTTTTTGCAGGTAAATAGGACTGAGGGCATCTCAGCCTCAACTCTCTGGGAGACCCTTAAAGCGTATCTCAGAGGACAGATTATCTCCCGCTCTGCTCACATTAGGAAGATGAAGCATAAGAATATTGAGAAGCTATCTTCAGAAATTAAGGCTCTGGATGGACTCATATCTGTTTCTCCAACCCCTGATCTGATTAAGAGGAGAGTAGGCTTACAAACTAAAATTGATCTCCTAACTACCACCCAAGTAGAGACACTCATCTTTAAATCCCGTAGTAGATTCTATGAAGAGGGGGATAAACCTTCCAAACTATTAGCCAGTCAACTCCGTCAAAAAGCAGAGTCTCGTATTATTTCCCAAATTAGGCTACCTGATAGCTCCTCAACAGAGGATCATCAGGCTATTAATAACTGCTTTAAAGAGTTCTATGCAAAATTATATTCTTCAGATTCAGCACCAGATCACAACCAATTTGACGCTTTTTTTTCTAACCTGAACATCCCTACAATTGACTCTGACTCTAAAGAACGATTGGAACAAAATCTGACGTTGGAAGAAATTAACAATTCAATAATGTCCCTTCAAAGTGGTAAAACACCTGGCCCGGATGGGTTTCCAACTGATTTCTATAAAAAATTTAAAGATAAACTTGCCCCTCTTCTCCTTTCAGTTTATGCAGAAGCACTGGAAAATAATATCTTTCCGCCCACTCTCCGTCAGGCACCTATTATACTGCTATTAAAGAAAAATAAAGACCCTCAAGATTGCTCTTCTTACAGACCAATTAGCTTGACAAACTGTGATGGTGTAGTGTTCTCAAAGGCCATTGCACTCCGGTTAGAGGCAGTTCTTCCTCATATCATCTCGGAGGACCAGACTGGGTTTATCCAGGGCAGACAGTCCTATTTTAACCTAAGACGATTGTTTAATATCATCTACACCGAACCTAGCACTCCATCCCCAGAAGCAGTAATATCGCTCGATGCCGAAAAGGCGTTCGATCGGGTTGAGTGGGGTTATCTTTTTCATACACTAGACAGATTTGGTTTCGGCCCCAACTTTATTCATCTTATCAAGCTTATTTACACTGATCCAGTTGCCTGAGTTTATACCAACAGTATCTCATCTGAGTACTTTCCTCTTCACAGAGGGACAAAGCAAGGAGACCCAGTGAGCCTGTTACTTTTCGTTCTAGCTATAGAGCCACTTGCCATAGCCCTTAGAGGCAATAATAGGATACAAGGTATCTCACGTGGTGGCCTAACTCATACTGTCTCGCTTTATGCAGACGATTTGTTATTATATGTCACCAATCCTATCACAATTACCCCTGAAATTCTTAGAGTCTTGCGGGAATTTGGAAACATATCCGGGTATAAACTAAATTTGAATAAAAGTGAATACTTCCCCATTAATAATAGTGCCAGAGAATATCTCAATCAGCCATTTAAGATGTCCACCGAGTCCTTTACATATCTGGGAGTAAAAGTTACAAAATCCTATTACAGTCTATTTAAAAGTAACCTCACTCCTCTGTTGGAACAGTGCAAAGAGGATATTAAAAGATGGTCTTTTCTGCCATTATCTCTTATCGGGAGAACAAATTCTGTAAAGATGAATATTGTACCCAAGTTTCTATATCTGTTTCAGGCGTTGCCTGTTTTTATACCACAGTCTTTTTTCAAGGCATTTAATCAAA
>CAEMYA010000554.1:0-19509 GCA_903131615.1 Diplodus sargus | reverse complement strand
CAATGCAACCTTTATGGGTTTCCAGGAGGGCTTGCACTATTTCGCTCCTGGGTGACATGGGGGCATGTCTGACTTGGCAAGTAGGAGTGGACCATCAGAAATGACCTAAGGATGTGGATGATTTGGATGTCATGTTTTATAAAACATTTAAAATCAGCAGTCTGCTCCTTCAAAATTTATTTCTGCTGTCAGCTGTGTCTCTGTTTCTCTCAGCTCTGTGTTGCTTCTGCTATTTTCTGAAGTTTCATTGATTTGCTGTCATGATTTTGATTATCTGACCTCATTAATAATGACGAGCAGCTATTTGTTTTGTGTTTTTGGCCTGAAGTTTTTCTCTAAATATCATCTTCAACCTTGACTGACTAATCGTAGCTAAGTGGACCGAGCAGCTCCGTGATGACCTTTAACCTTCAGAATGAGACAAACTGAGCATGAAAACTATTAGATATTCTCTGACTTTCATGATCAATGCTAAAAAACAAAGAAATTAGAATGAAAATAAATGTATAAAATAGAAATTAAGTTAAATAAAATTGGGAATACAAGTGGAATGTAGATATTAAATCTATAAAAAATTTAATCAAAGGCACATGTGGTCTGCCTGTAGAAGTTGAACAGAGACGAAAAGGAAGGGAAAAGCTTATTTTTTATTTATTTAATTTTTTTTACCAAAAGGACAGTTCCTGTGAGAACTGAGAGCTTCTGTTTATTCTGATTCTGACCTCCACTTTGAAGATAAAACAACATGTGAGGCGTAAGTATTTTTAGACTAGCTGCGACCACGACTCTAGATGGAATTAGTTTATGGCTCCATGAATATGCGTCCACCACCACACACACACAGACACACACACACAGGAACTCAGAGTCAGCCCTGCACCGCTGGCCTCATCCTGAGCGTGGCTCTGATCAGATCTGATCAGTTTCCGCTCAGCTTGCTCTTTCCTAGCGTGAACACAAAGAGGCAGCAGCATAAATCTCCTCGCCGTGTTTTTCTCTGTAATTTCATGCGGCAGAGCAGCTGCAGGGCCTTTTCTTCCAACATCCGTCTGTCTGACCACTCTTCCAGCTGAGCAGGTCGCAAGATGAACGTCGTCTTGGTTGATCCAACATGAATCTCAAGCCAACCCACATGGACAACTGAGACAAATCACTGCAGTAAAACCATATGGTGAGATATTCAACCCTAACATTGTTGCGTTGAAAGCCAATATTCAGCTTTTTAAAGAGTGGTTGGTAGCTAAAGGCCTGTTGTGCCTTTGGACCAAGACCTGATGAAGTTTCACTTTCTTTCTCAAGCATACTCACAAATAATTCTGTTGCTTTTCTGTTTGTGTCTTTGTTTAGAGACTGGCTGAAAATAAGCACTGATTGTGAGTGTGTTCAGATCAACGAAGACTTTTACTTCAGATGTGGTCGGATGGTGTAAACTCATAAATTTCATTGGAATTCATACGTGATCAAGGCCACCAGAATTTGAATGCGTTATTATGAATCCCACTGCTTGTCTTGCTAAGACCTGCCCTACTCTGCCTCTGATTGGTTGCCTTTGTTGGTTGGGTTGATGAGGTTAGGGCACGAGTCGTAAGTATGGTCAGAATGAGGGTAAGAATATACTTTAAGCAAAGCTGTAGTGCTACCGTATATTTTTATATACGGTGTGTTCATATAAAAGACATGGCTTGGAGCTTTAAATATAAGAAGCATATGCAATCAGTTCAAATTCTCATCCCACAGTCTGAACCTGATATCCTAGTTCTAACAGAAACCTGGCTTAAGGACAATATACATGATTCAGAAGAGGAGAAGAAGGTAGAGGGAGTGGTGTGGCTGTTTATCTACTTCATTAGAAGTGTTGAACTGGACATTAGGGCCCTGTCTCTCTCTCTCTCACACCCTCTAGATGAAAAGTTACAGTGAAACTCTGGCTTTGTAACGTTAAAACAGAGTAGCATTAGAGATGTGCAGGACACAGTCGTTAAGTTGAGTTATGTAGCTCTTTGTTTGATATCAAGACACAAGATCTGGAAACCTGTGATTTAGTGGATTACATTGTGGGAATCTGTTCTATTTACAGTGGATGATAAGCCGTTCTGTGGCTGAACTGGCCAGGATTGCTTCTGTTGTGCATCCTGTTACATTGTTAAATGCTACTTTTACAAACCATTAATGTTCGTGCATATTCCCGTGGTAAAAAGAATGTGATTTATTTTCATGAATGGATGGACAGTTACGTTGCTGGACTATTGATTATTGGTAAGTACAGTTTGAAGTAACGTAACGTTAACAGAATGGTTTCTTCTCCTGTCGCCCCCCCTGCCTTCAGTGCCCTGTCCCTGATGTGGACAAGGTGATGGTGTTGGGTTATATTCAAGAACAGATCAGCTGAAAACAGAACAGATGAGAGCGGTCTGACTATGCAGGTATACATATTGACACTTGTCAGCCCCTGGTAAAATCAGCTGTTCCACTGTTAAACTGTTAACACGGGACTGCAACAATTCACTCACGTTTTACTTACTTTATCTACTACAACAGAACCAAGCCAGCCACCATTATTCTCTGCAAACTGTGGAGCTTCATGACCTCAAGGAACCCCTCTTTTAACAAAGCCCTCTTCACCGGTTTCAACAAGCTACCCCAGAACTGCACTATTATTCACTAGCCCCATTCACACTGCTGTTGGAATGCGGGGATCCTGCGCCAATTCTCCACCTCCTCCTCTGTGTGAAGGTCTCAGAGGTGGCGAGGGGTAAAATTTTGCTCCGGCGTTGATACACTTCTGGAGGTAGTATCAGAGGCACAGTATTGGTGAACCAAACCAGTGTGATTGGATAAGCCGGCGGTGCAAAGCGGTAGTGTGTCGATCGGATGGTCTGATAACTACATAGGTCCTTCACTCAACAAAATAAAGAGAAATGTCCCACAAAGCAACGTTACAGGACCGAACAAAAGCAACTGTAACTGTCTTTGGCAACTTATATGAGGAAAAAAATACCGCAGTTATACATGGACAAGTGTCTGTTCTCCCACCTGTCCTACCAACTCTTCCTCACATTTCTGGCCAAAAAACAGCGTCTGTCACCAGCAAAAAAAACTTTAGCCTCAAAAAACCACATAGACATCATCATGATGAGTACTGTCAAGCCCAGTAGGTGATTTGTTAATTTTTAACAGGGGCAATGGCCCAATGGGAACAACACCCTGCCCCGACACACCCAAAGAACATTGTTTGCAGGACGCCTTAACTGTGACATTTCTAATTCTACAATTCCATTTTATCCAGTCATCTTCCTTCTCTCCCCACTACAATTGTCTTTTTATAACTGTATTAAAGTAATGAGTAAATACACTTATAAATTGTATGCAGTGGACTGAGTTTATTCAGGTGGGATTTTCTCATGTTTCTCACAATACACTGCAAGCAGGGTCATTTTAAAGGGATATTCTGGTGTAAGTTTAATCCATGGTCCACACCGTGACACCAAGTAAGACCCCCCCCTCGAGAGATCAAGTTTGCAGACCACTAGTTTACTTAGTTTTAGCAACCTCAGAAATGACCGCACAATAATAATACATTGCAGTATATGCCTCCAACAAGAAACCGCCATCAAAAAGCCACAAATAATGCTCAGAACAGCACCAAACTTCAGCAACAGTACACAGTTCGAGGCATCAAACCTCTGCTAGCTTAGCCGGATTGCTATTGTAAAGTGAACACAACTCACGACTCTCCTGCATCAGCTTCTATTCCTGTTGTGGGGAAGCCCTGTCAGTCGATTACAGAGTGCAGTAGAGTTCCGCAACCTTAAGGATGAAAATGTATGATTATTACTCCATGGAAATGCAATCAAATTTCATATGTGTCTTACATACCAGTTTATAACAGTTATTATAGAGAGCAGACAGGGAAAAGAACGGAATTGAGCATTTCTAACCGGTAATCAACTTGCAGGGACTTCCCCACAACAGGAAGCTGCAGCAGGAGAGTCGTGAGTTGTGTTCACTTTACAATAGCAATCCGGCCGATGTTTGGCCTATCACTATTGGCACCGGCTTATATATTGTCAGATATGCACCGATTATATTTAAAAACTATAATGCAGAAGACATGTTTGGGGTCATTTAAAACTGGTGTAATGACATAGTTTGCCCAGTGCGCTTCAACAGGTGAGTAACAGCTGGTATGAGGAAATGTAACAGCTACCTCACTATAGCAAAGTATATGGGCCTCACAAGGATGGCACCATAAAATATGTAGGGTGTAATGTATTGGAGATACACTGCTATTTGATAATAAGGGTAATTAATCACTGGTGATTAATCATACACTGGTAGATGGGGCACCACCTCCGTTGTTTGATTTACTGGAATAGGCCGGAGGGAACTATTCCAAACATCTAACTACCCAAGTTGGCTTGGACAGTTAGAGTATCAATTTCAAATGATTTTATTCAATCTCATATTCTGAAGCAGTGACTTCTTTGCACGTATCCATCGGTTCTCCACTTTAAATTAAGTTCCAGACAAAGACACATGATTATATATGTTTATTGACTAAATAATTTGGGGTGAAATAAAAGAAATGACAAACTAAGATGAACAACAACAGACATCAGAAAAGGTAAAAACTGTAATTAGGAAAGTAAAACAATTATTTGACGGTCTGCAGATGGTAAAGTTAAAGAGTCGGGTTTTATATATTAAATATTACGAGAGAAATTCTTAATACTAATGAGACCCTAATCTCTATTCTCTTAAGTTCATAAGATAGAAGTCAGAACTTAGACAGAAATCAGAGCCTAGACAGAATTAAGAACTCTAGACAGAAGTCAGAACTTCAGACCCCAACTCATTCTCACGTGTGTGGATCCAGCTGTATGAAGACGTTTGCCTGTTTTGTCCGGGAGTCAGAAGGTCCTGAAGCTTGTTCTCTTTGAGGGTCCTGGGTTGGACTACGGCACGGCGCGTTGGTCCAATAGCCAGAGGGAAGGCCGGTACTCTGTTGAGGGACTCTCGGTCCGAAGGCCCAATGGGGTTTCCGCCTTGGAAGCGCTGGGGGCAGAGTCGATCTCGGCTGGGAGCACACAAAGTTTCTTCCGTTGGAGACACCTTGCCAGGCTTCTGAAGCAGACGATGACTGCGACGTTCTTCATCAGATGATCACAGTCTTGAAAAATACTTTTTCTTTGTCGTTTCAAGTGGTGGGTCTTAAGCTCTGATTCTGAAACTAATTCAACTTTTTCTGGATCAGGCAATGATACTTAAACGGTAGATTAAAATCAAAAATCAAAAGCAAAGAATTTTGTTCTAGGCCCACAAAAGTTTAATCTAACTAAACTTATTGTTTTAATGTTTCAAAATCATGTTCAACCTTCCCAAAACTTTACCATCTTAAAAGTCAAATTTTTGCCTTTGTGAAAAGATGCAACATGAGTATGATCACTTATCATTCAAAAAGAATTAAAACATGATTAAGGCATAAAACAATAAAGTATACAACATAAAACAATAAAGTATACAATACACAGTAGGACCAAGGACGTATACATATTCCCTTTAGTTCTATCTCAACAAAACATATCAGACATTTAACAGGTAAATAACACAAGTATTACACAAAGAAGAATAAGGATCTGTAAGTGACGTAATAAACTTCATTTGAGCTTAACAATAACATGGGAAAGATCTATTGTATGACCTTCTTAGGCTATTTGGGAATCTGCTAAAATTAAGAAGATGAAATTGTAGTTCAATAGTTATTCAGAATGTATTGGAATTTGGATGAGTATAGAGACTGCAGTAAGATTGGAATGTCACAGACAGGATCATAAAACGGTTTGACCCGAGGGGGGATGACTCGGTCATCTTTACCCCACCAACTTCTACTGACTGAATGCACACAGCACTTTTCCATGAAACACAGAGCACTTTGACTGTGATGGTCAATGAAAATACTGACAATAGCACTTTATATGTTTTTATGTCATTAATATTTGTTTGTCCTTTTTAATGATACTGCTCCGCATGTCTTTTAAATTGAATTGAATTGAATTGAATTTCTTCTTCTTCTTCTGCTTGTCTTCTGATGTGGAGAGGGAGAAGACTCGTGCTTGGCCCTGAGGAAAAAGGAGTTCATCTTCGTTGGAGGAGGGGGAAGAAGCGAATATTCAGTCAACCAGATAGGCTTTCTTTAGGTTAATCTTGTCTTGTGGTTGAAAGGTGACAGGTCAGAGAACGGGGAACGGAATCAGAGACTTGTGACGGAGACATAAGGGCATGTGTTCCTACATCACTAACGATTAAACTATAAACCAGCACAAAAATGACACTTGCCAACATAACATAGCCCCCATGTTCATAGACACACTAAAAACACTCACAAAAAGTAATATTTTAGTTTTAGGACATAAATAGCAAACTTTTGTGGATCTAGTATTTTTCGTTTTTATACAATCGGGAGTCTGCACAGGGTGTTTTATTTTGAAGATTTACCAGATGTTCCTGTTTCGTTCCTGTGTCTCTGACTTCCTGCCGGCGCAATCTGCTCTATGCAGCTTGTTGCGGCTTCCGTAAAAAGGAAACCAGGCAGCCAGAACACAAAGATCTGCAGCGCCAGCTTGCTGTGTGAATTACACAGCGGCTCGTCTTTACGCTGGAGTTGCTTGGCTCTGTGTGAACAAACAATGCCGGAGAATTGGCGAACTGCCGCTGTGGCAATAATGCGGCGTCCCTCTGTGAAAAGGGCTACTGATATTGAATAAATCACCTTGTAACCTTCACCTATCTGATTGTGTGATTTTGGATCCCTCTACAAACCTTCAAACCAAGAATTATTTTATAAAAAAAAGTATCTCTGTTTAGTTAGTCTCAGTCTACATTGAAAAGTCTGTGGTGTATGTATGGCTGCTGTATACCAAATGTTAACGTACAGCAGTTACCTGTCTGTGTCAAGTTGTTGACTTCAGATTAAGAGGGAGAGGGAGATTAAGAGGATTCAGCAGACCTGGCCTTCAAACGATGAATGACTCAGCATATCTTCCATGTAATATGCTGACGTACTCCCCCACATAGTCGGCAACCACATGCTGGACACTGCAATTTTACTCCATTCTTCTTTACAAAACTACTCAAGCTCTGTCAGGTTGCACAGGGATCAGGCTTGAACTGCCCTTTCCAAGTCCTGCCACAAAGTCTCCATTGGATTGAGGTCTGGGTTTTGACTCGGCCACTCCAGAACATTCTCCTTGTTGTCTTTTGACTGTTTCTGTTCTCTGTATGTTTCGAGACATTGTCTTGCTGGAAAATTAGTTCTCTTGCAGACTGAATCTTGTTGTCCTCCAGGATTTCCCTATATTTTGCTGCTTTCATTTTACCCACTACCTTTACAAGTATTCCAGGGCATGATGCTGCAGCCACCATGTTTCACGATTGGGTTTGATGTGTTTGCGGTGATGTGCAGTGTTTGGTGTCTGCCAAATACAACCTCTAGTCTGATGCCCAAAAAGCCCCATTTTGACCATGGAGTCTCCCACATGCCTTTGGGTGAACTATAGTTGAGATTTAATGTGCTTTCTTCAACAGTCTCTTTCTCTTTGCCACTCTCCCATAAAGCTTTGACTGCTGAAGAACTCAAACAACAGTTGTTGTATGAAACGTTTTTGTTTCCATCCCTTGACTTATACGTTTCACTGAGTTGCTTGGAGTGTTCTTTTGTCTTCATGGTGTAATTGCAGCCAGAAGTACTGATTAACCAGTGACTGGACTTTCAGACACAGGTGTCTTTATCTGTTGACACATTCACTGCACTCAGTCTCACTAATTTTGAGACTACTCGCACCTATTGACTGGTCAGTTATATTAAAGGGGGTGAATACTTATGCAATCACTTATTTTACATTATATATTTTAATTAATTGACGGGGGTGGGTGCTTTTTATACCCACTGTATGGTTTTGGTTTTTTTTTTTACCTATGATACTTCAGATTCAAGGAATTATTTAGTAAGGTTCTTATTTTTATAAATATTATAAAGATGTACAGTGTTGGGGTTAGGGTTAGGGTTAAAATGAAGTGGATGGAATGTGCACATTTAATGTGCTGGTAGGAGATCTCACCACAAATATTAGGCTCACTGCTCCACCTGTGAATGAAATGAGAACAAATTCATTTTGAGATGTTTGCTTTTACCAAAAGGATTAAGTCATCAGAGAGAAGGATGTGTAAAACAGAAGGTATGTCGATTAATTTTCAAGAACATTTTCAAGTTTCACAATGGTGTGCTTTCCACTTTCTGTACATTCTTCAGTATGATGAACATGAATTTATTTACATAGTGACACTAATTCACTAAGTTCTCACAGTTCTGGGATCAGAACTCCTCTTATAGTGGTTATATAAGTGTTTATATATTGTATTTATATAAATTGTTATATATCATGACTGTTTTATTATGCGTCAGAAATAAAATCATATCATATAAGACGGTGTCTGATTGTGGACACTTGAAACGAGTGTTAATACAAAAATTATTCATCATTATTAAAACCTGGAAGAATCATCTTTGAGGAGGAAATAGAATCGGAAAAGAAAACTTAAACATTTGGTAAAATCGATTTGTAAAGAATCAACAGCAGAACTCACATCTATGTTTAATATTGAAAGTAAGTGCATTTCCACACACACAATGTGAAGAGAACTCAAGGGATTGGGACTACACAGCTGTGTAGGGCACTGTTTTCAATTTACTTCCACATGGTCTGGCGCCATGGAGTGCTGCCCCCGAAGGTAACAGGAGGTTGCAGGTGTGTGGTTGGTGGAGCAGCGGATGAGGCGGTGCTTATATAGGTGAAAGTGAGCAGGATACAGGAGATACGACAGGGACGAGAGAGCAGCGGAGAGGAGTGTGGCAGCACGACACACGGAGCGCAACGGTATCAGAGTCAGCCTACGGCAGAGACGAGACAGCAGCGGAAGAGGAGCGTGGCAGCGCGACACACGGAGCGCAACGATAGCAGAGATCAGTGTCAGCCTACATCAGAGACGACAGAGCAGAGCCGTGAAGCGGGCCACAAACGGCGTTGGTCGTCTACATCATACAGGGGAGACACACCGCGGGAAAAGTGGAGGGGTAGGCGTAAGCTTCACCCCTCCGCCAAGCTAAGCGCTGCTTTTATTCCACTCCCCTCATCTTCACTGTTTTGACTGAGTAGGCGACGAAAGAAACCCCTGGATTTGATTTATTTTAATTGATCAAAGTTTATTTGCATGTTGCATTGTTTTGGTTTGCTTTGTGTTTTATCTATTTTTATTTAAGTGCATGTCGTGTTTTTAATTATTGTTCAAGGGGTTTCGTAGGGCGCATATCAGAATATTGACGGCTGTATTCTCTGTACGTGCTAGTTGGAGGTGGCACGGCGACTTGACACGTGTACCAAGAAGAGAGACGGCGATCAGAAGACTCGAGTTGAACTGATGGACCCGCTCTTCTACCACCAGCTCCATCTCACCCATCACCACAGTGGACTCCTTTTTATTGTGTTTTTAATAATAGCTGCTTAAGTATCTCACCTTGTGGTTTTATCATAGCCTGCATGAGCTCGCTTTGTTTTAAATAAAATAACCCCCATTCTCCATTCTAACTCCTGTGCGTTGTTGCTTGTGGCCAGTGGCTCCCCAGTAGAAACCTCATTTAGTCATCCCTTTTCCTCGTTCATATTTTAACACACACCCCCGTGACACACGCATCATGTCTAGTGCCCTACAGTACAAGCTAGTACATGTTATAATCTGGGGTTGATTCAGTTGGTGAGGTCAGCTGACTTCCTGAACATACTGAATGATCAGGTTTTTCCATCCATTTTTCTTCCCTGATGGCAAGGGCATATTTGAAGATGACAGTACTACAATTCGTTGGGCTCAAACTGTGAAATAATGGTTCAGGGAGTTTGAGACATAATTTTCCCACAAGGATTGGCCACCACACAGTCCGGACCTTAACCCAAATAGAATCTTTGTGCCGGAGAATACTTTGTCCAGCGGCATGACTCTCCCATCATCAACACAAGATCATGGTGAAAGATAATCCATCTCACTGACACTGCATAAGCTTATAAAAACAATTCCAGTGAATGAGTGCTGTAATCAAAACTAAAGGAGGTTCAATGAAATATTAGAGTGTGTGACGGTTTGCCAGGTTTTTTCTCAAGTCCGACCGGTAGGCCTCCCCGAAGTTTTCCCAGAGCCGAGACTTTGCTTCCGCGACTGCCCATGCTGCAGCACGCTTGGCCTGCCGGTACCCATCAGCTGCCTCAGGAGTCCCCCGAGACAACCGGGCTCGATAGGACTCCTTCTTCAGCTTGACAGCATCCCTTACTTCCGGTGTCCATCACCAGGTTTGGGAATTGCTGCCATGACGGGCACCAGAGACCTTACAGCCACAGCTTCGAACAGCCGCGTCAACAATGGAAGTGGAGAACATGGTCCATCCGGACTCAATGTCCCCAGCCTCCCTCGGGATCTGGTCAAAGCTCTCCCGGAGGTGGGAGTTGAAGACCTCCCTGACAGAGGGTTCCGCCAGCGATTCCCAGCAGACCCTCACAATACGTTTGTGTCTGCCAGGTCTGTCCAGCTTCCTCCCCTGCCAGCGGATCCAACTCACCACCAGGTGGTGATCAGTTGATGGCTCAGCCCCTCTCTTCACCTGAGTGTCCAAGACATACGGCCGAAGGTCAGATGACATGACCGCAAAGTCGATCATTGACCTCTGGCCTAGGGTGTCCTAGTGCCATGTGCACTGATGGAAACCCTTATGTTTGAACATGGTGTTTGTTATGGACAAACTGTGACTAGCACAGAAGTCTAGCAACAGAGTACCATTCGGGTTCAGTTCAGGGAGGCAGTTCCTCCCAATCAGACCCCTCCAGGTAACACTGTCGCTGCCCACTTAAACGTTTAGGTCCCCCAGTAGATAGACGGAGTCCCCGTTTGGAGCACTCTCCAGTACCCCTCCCAGGGCCTCCAAGAAGGCCGGGTACTCTACACTGCTGTTCAGCCCGTAAGCCGAAACAACAGTGAGAGACCTATCCCTGAGGATAGCTATAAGGGGAGCTATAAGCCAGCCCACGCCAGCTCTCCGCCTCTCACCGCAGGTAACTCTATCGTCGGGCGGTGGAAGGAATACTTTGAGGATCTCCTCAATCCCACTGACACGCCTTCCATAAAGGAAGCAGAGGCTGGGGACTCAGAGGTTGATTCATTCATCGCCCAAGCCGAAGTCACTGAGGTAGTTCAGAAGCTCCTCAGTGGCAAAGCACCGGGGGTGGATGAGATCCGCCCTGAGTACCTCAAGTGTCTGGATGTTGTGGGGCTGTCTTGGCTGACATGACTCTGCAGCATCTTGTGGCAGTCGGGGACAGTGCCTCTGGACTGGCAGACCGGGGTGGTGGTCCCTCTATTTAAAAAGGGGGACCGGAGGGTGTGTTCCAACTACCGGGGGATCACACTCCTCAGCCTCCCTGGGAAAATCTATTCCAGAGTACTGGAGAGGAGAATTCGGCTGATAGTCCAACCTTGGATTCAGGAGGAACAATGTGGTTTTCGTCCTGGCCGTGGAACACTGGACCAGCTCTATACCCTCCGCAGGGTGCTCGAGGGTTCATGGGAGTTCGCCCAACCAGTCCACATGTGTTTTGTGGATCTGGAGAAAGCATTCGACCGTGTCCCTCATGGCATTCTGTGGGAGATGCTTCGGGAGTACGGGGTCTGGGGCCCTCTGCTCAGGGCTGTACGGTCCCTGTACGACCAGAGCAGGAGCCTGGTTCGCATTGCCGGCAGTAAGTCAGACCTGTTCCCAGTGCATGTTGGACTCCGGCAGGCTGCCCTTTGTCACCGGTTCTGTTCCTTATTTTTATGGACAGAATTTCTAGGCGCAGTCAGGGGCCGGAGGGGGTCTGCTTCAGGAGCCACTGGATTTCATCTCAGCTTTTCGCAGACGATGTTGTCTTGTTGGCTCCTTCGAGCCAGGACCTCCAGCATGTCCTGGGGCAGTTTGCAGCTGAGTGTGAAGCAGCTGGGATGAGAATCAGCACCTCCAAGTCTGAGGCCATGGTTCTCGACCGGAAAAAGGTAGCTTGCTCCCTCCGGATTGGGGGAGAGTTCCTGCCTCAAGTGGAGGAGTTCAAGTATCTTGGGGTTTTGTTCACGAGTGAGGGAAGGATGGAGCGTGAGATTGACAGGCAGATCGGTGCAGCGGCTGCAGTAATGCGGTCATTGTATCGGTCTGTAGTGGTAAAGAGAGAGATGAGCCGAAAGGCGAAGCTCTTGATTTACCGGTCAATCGACATTCCTACCCTCACCTATGGTCATGAACGAAAGAGTAAGATCCCAGATACAAGCGGCCGAAATGAGTTTCCTCTGCAGGGCGAGCGCTCCCTTAGAGATAGGGTGAGGAGCTCTATCACCCGGGAGGAGCTCAGAGTAGAGCGCTGCTCCTCCACATCGAGGGAAGCTAGCTGAGGTGGCTCGGGCATCTGTATTGGATGCCCCAGGACGCCTTCCTCGGTAGGTGTTCCTGGCATGCCCCACCGAGAGGAGACCCAGGACACGCTGGAGTGACTATGTCACTCAGCTGGCCTGGGAACACCTTGGGATCCTCCCGGAGGAGCTGGAGGAAGTGTCCGGGGAGAGGGAAGTCTGGGTGTCTCTGCTCAGACAGCTTCCCCCACGACCTGGCCCCGGATAAGCGGAAGAAAATGGATGGATGAATGTGACTTTTTTTTTTGGATGGCCAGTGTATCATCAGGAAAATTATATTATGAAACTTTGTTGAGTGAAAAGGTGTTTAAATGCATGTTGAAAAATAGTAGCAATCATCTGGTTTAGTGATTGTTTATGATGCAAAAACGGATTATTTTTGCAATTCAATAGCTCGCATGACACTGATCAAGACTGTGTTTCAGCATTTCTCAACATGAAAGCACTGGATATGAACATAAATTCAGGGCATCTCCAGTCACATTTGTCATGTCTTTTAAGCCAATACAATGTCTTTTTCACTAAACGAGTGTTTTTGTGCTCAAACCTAACCAGACCATAAGCACAGCGTGTCACAACATAACATTGAAAATCAAACATGACAAATCTAAGTTAGCAGTTACAACTAGGGGTATCAGTTTAACGCGTTAATTAGATTAATTAATTACACTGCAACTTAACGCGTTATAAAAATTAACGCAATTAATTCTGAGATTCTGAGTGGCAATTCAATGCGCGAGCATTTTAAATTTGGCCCATTGAATGACCCGTAGGCTACTTGCCAGTGGCACGTCACTGTAGCAGAACTTGTCCGGACGTGTTCGTCACTTCCCACCTGCGTCACTAGTAGGGCTTTAACGATACACATATCGAAGCTAAAATGGCGACACTCAGATCCACGAACCTGTCTCGTGCTGTGAGAAGGCAGAATCGCGACACAACTTCCAGTCCAGATCAGCCCTATGAGCTGTAAGTAACACCACATTAACACCGCAGCGGTCGTTCGCCAATTCTCCGCCGTTGTTCGTTCACACAGAGCGAAACATCGCTGTAAAGACGAACCGCCTAGAAGTCACACAGAAAGTCGGCGCTGCGGCTCCTGAAGAGACATGACGGTACACGTCATGATGATGACGTGTGTGTTTTAAAGGGGTTTCCCCGGTGTCTCCCCTCCCTGTCAATCCAAACCGACTCGGTCCGGAGGGCTGACCGTCGCGGAGATTTTTTTTCATCAGAAACACTCGGTGAGTTAAAGTTTTTTTTGCCGGTGACAGACGCATGGCAGAAATGTGACGAGGAGTCTATAGGACGGGCGGGAGGAAGGACGCTTCTCCACGTACAGCTGTGGTATTTTTAACTTGTTGCCAAAGACAGTTACAGTTACTACGTTACCTTAGTTTGGTTCTGTAACGTTGCTTTGTGGGACATTTCTCTGTATTAAGTTGAGTGACGGATCTGTGCAGTTAACAGATCATCAGATAGACACGCCCTCCACAATACTGCACCTCTGATACTATCAGACAAGTATCATATACATAAGTTATTGAAATGTTGGAGGTGAGCACATCGTTGCTCGGGCCTTTGAACGGCAAGTTCTTCTCTTCTTAGTGTTTTCAATTGATTAATCATGCAATACAATTTTGTAATGTCCTAGAATTCGAATTCTTTATTTGGGTACCTTTAGCAGATATGAGATTAAAATGCGATTAATTAGATTAATTTTTTTAATCGCCTGACAGCCCTAGTTAAAACACAAGCTGCAACATACACTCATCTCCAAATCAATGTCAATAAAACAAAGGAATTACTGTTCAGCTCACCCCAGAACCCCACCATCATAAACACCCAAACAGTTGAGACAGTGGACCCTTTTCAAATATCTGGGAATAACTCTGGACAATAAACTCACCTTTGATCAGCACACCAAGGACATTCAAAAAAGAAGCCAACAAAGACTGTCAGCCATCCGCAAACTCAAAGGACTATACGTTGCACCCCACCTCCTTTTGCTACTCTATCAAAGCATCATTCAACCCATCCTTCTGTACTGTTCCACATGTTTCTTTAATATGCTTTCTGTCACCAACCGGGCCAAACTCACACGCATCACAAACACAGCTGCTAAAATCATCGGTCTCCCCACACCCAACCTCACAGAACTAAATAACAAGTCCATCACTCGCCTTGCAAACACTATAGCACAAGACATCACTCACCCACTGAACCAATATATTATCCCTCTACCCTCAGGGCACAGGTACAGATCCACTAAGTACAGGAGGGCCCGGCTGGGGAGAAGCCTGATCCCTGCAGCCATAGCTGCCCTGAACAGCAGGCCCCGCTGATCTGTCTGTCCGCTATTGTGCCGTGATATAAGTTGTCTTTGCTGTTATTGTTGCTATATATGTCTCTTTCTTTTTGTTTGTTGATGTGTATGTAGTGTCTGTTGTCGTCGAAGATATGTAATGTACTGTCAGTGAAGACAAATCTCCCCACGGGACAAATAAAATCAATCAATCAATCAATCATACCTGTGGTTTGCAATTACATACATTGCAAACATAATAATTAATTAATTTAATACAGAAAATGTCCACAGTGACTGCAGAAACAATATATTCAGCAATATTTAACTGAAACAATGATCTTAACTGTTAAGATTGTTTCTTAAAGTGAGAATGGGATGTGATTAATTATTGAATCAATACCCATGTTCCAGAGGAGGCTCGTCCATAGAGGCAGAGGTTGGTCCTCCTCTATTTTTGAGAGGCAAGAGGAAGATAAAAATTTTTTTTAAGTAAGAGTAACTGGTTGAAATAAATCATTACCAAATCTCAGTATCATTTATAAAATATTATACATATATATTATATCATAAAAAAAAGTTTCTTCTTTGGAAGAAAATCCACTTAAAACGGTTCAACAGCGATAGCTGCAGACAGAGGAGACAGAGCAGTCTGTGAGAGGAGCAGGGAGCGGGAAGGTGGGGGCTAGAGGAGGACGGAGGGCTTCTGTCCTCCGTGGGAGGGATCTCCTTCCATTCACTCAATGCATTTAGGATTTTTTCATGCTGATCTATGATTGGCTAAGACACGTAAAATGACGCACTAAGTGAGGACGTCCTCCCTTACCAATCAGCAACCAGAATACAAGATTGACAGCAGGTTGGTCCAATAACAGTTCCCAAATTTCATTCTCGCATTTATACAACCATAAACAAAAAATACTTATATGTATTTTACAGCTTTCACCGCCAGCCATGCTCGGACAAGAAATATGAAGTTTTCAGTGATATTGGAATCGGTTTCAAAGGAAATATAAGCAAATTTCCTAAAAAAAAAACTGTTCGGAGAAATCAGAACGAAGCAGTCAGAAAAATAATTCATAGTTTTCGTTTCGTTCGTCCTGCTGGAGGACATAACATTAGCGGCACGACCGGGACACAATACAGAGCAGCAACACATTTGTTTTGGCCGATCGTGATGAGTGATGAGTGTGCTGTGCTGTCGTGAAGTATGTACATTCACTGTTGCGGTAGCACAGTGGGTAGAGCAGTTGCCTGCCGCACAGTTGAATGGGGATCAAGTCCCGGAAGGGGTACATAATGGTATTTTTTTTGTCTTGTATATTAGCCCACTGTACATTATTAGCCGGCCAGGGACACACCGGCCCATGTTAACCGATTGTGTTGTTCACATGCACCAGACACGCCACCGGCTTGTGCCGTGCAGCGATTGTTTCATCTGGTCTATTTTCCGTGAGCGATCGCGTAAAAGACGGACAGGAAGTCAAACTAACAAACACGAGAGAATCCGGTCCTGACCCTACCCTTCAAAATAAAACACCGCTATTGACACCTTCGGAATGGCGGCCCCTCAGAAATTCGGACTGACGGTCCTTTGGAAATTTTCGGAATAGCGGAATGTCACAATGGCGATCCTTCGGAATGGGGGTTAAAAGCTTTAAAACTACAGCTGTCATTTGGGAGGGTGAGACAGAGTTTCCCTCATCATTATTACACTCGTCCAAAATGAATGAACGGGCAATATGAAAAATAACTCCACTGTATCACCACCGCCGTCGTCGTCGTGGCTGCAACAACAGCATCAATAAATGTTGTTTGTCGTTTGCTCAGCATGTGTCAGTTCACAAAAGCAAACACAATGATTCAACAGGCAAAAATGTCGGTTGCAACCCTGCCGGTTGCCTTTGGGTAGCTGGTGGTTAAGTGCCTTGCTCCAGGGTTACTCAATTTGTACTATTGGTTGATCTACTCCTTTACTTTCCTTCAGTGTCCTCCTCACAAGTTTCCAGTCGGTGCTTAGCAGCATGGATTTATTTAGTGTCTGCAGATTGATCACATTGGTTTGTATTTAACCTACTTAGGCAGAGAGTGAGTGCGCTAAGCTGAGCCCCCTGCAGGATTTAACATTTCCAACTGTCAGGATGAATTAACTGGCACTAATACCACTTTCATCCCTCACTGGGTTCCTTCAGTGGAGTGACTCACAGCTCTGTAATGTTGAGCAGAAGGATGTTAGAGCATTTCTGAGATTGATTCTTCCAAACATTCGTGTTGATGATGATCTACTCCCAGTACCCTCCAGGAAAAAATAAAAAAGCATCAGCGATTGATTTAGGAAAGGTGATTGTTAAGCTTAAGTGTCCAGGATCCACAATGTTATATTTTCTCAGTGATCATTCAAATGTTCATTTTTGTCATTAAATCTGTCTGTAGAGAGAAAAATACCAACAAGTGAGGTGCTGAAAGATGATCATTTCTTATATTTTCTAAGATCCAATTTAAGCATATTGTTCTGCAGTTTTGTCCAAAGCGACTTACAAAAAGTACATTTGTCACAAGAAAGAAACCACAAAACATTACTGTCGATAAAGTAGAATTAAAAAATAGAAACAATGTTCAAGCCCTCGTCTGAGCATAGTAGCTGCTATTTATCAAGGATACCTTAACCATCATGCTATCAGTGTCAAGGTGAAGTCCGACCAAGTGAGTCTTAAGTATTTGTGGGAAATGGCAAGTGACTCTGCTGTCTGCAGGAGTTCGTTCCACCACTGAGGCGCCAGAACAGAGAAGAGCGGCCTTTGTTTGCTGTCAGCGATGGCGGTACCAGCTGGCCGGCTGATGCAGTAGAGTTAAGTGCTCGTGCTGGGGCATGTGGTCTGACCAATGTTTGGAGGTAGATCGGTGCAGTTCCTTTGATGGCCTTGAAGGCCAGCTCCATTGTCTTGAATTGGATGTGGGCTGCAAAAGGAAGCCAGTGGAGGTCCATGGGTAGGAGGTCTCATGGGAGAATTTGGGTAGATTGAAAACAAGGCCTGCTGCAGCGTTCTGGATTGCTACAACAGTTTAGTCGCATGTCAGCCTGCTCTTGGCTGGGAGTCTGGGCGTTGCATCCTTTGTGAGGAAATAGCGGATCCTACAGTTGTTTTAGAGGGCAAATCTGCAGGATCAGGCGACAACAGTGATGTTGAGGGTGCAGGATAATCGAAGAGGATAATGCCCAGGTTCCTCAGCCTGTCTTTTCATGTAATACCACTCTGAGCTCCCAGTCCAGACCAAAAGCTGTTAACTACCTAACAGCCGCTGCAGTTAGCGCTTACTCTGTTGATATGCGCCCTATTTATTTGGAATATGAATTCTTGTGGTAGCCAATTCTTACATATTGCACCTTTAACATATTCTCAATGTACTGGCCAACTTTTAGCATGTCAAGTTGCTGTGGTTTACTCAGTCGGTCAGTCAATCAGTCAGTCCACCACTTTGGTCCTGACTGAAATATCTCAACAACTATTCAAAAGATGTAAATCTATTTTTGACCATTACCTTCATGATTCTTAATGACATGGCGACTACTATTAAGTAGATTGTCATGAAATTTGGCAGGGACCTTCATGTTCCCTTCAGAATGAATTGTAAAACCTGGTGATCCTTACCTTATATGAAGTTTGTTAAAGTAGGTTCGGGAACTAAGACCACGCCTCGTACGCATCCCATTTCCGCACCAGAAGTACTTAAGCACACCGCATCCGTTTCCTTCTCCTTGACTCAGTCTTCACATGACCGTGACAGACCGTCAGCGAAAGAAAAAGCAAAGCAAAGAACGCTTACCTTAACAATGGACCAGCTCCTTCTCTACCCGTCGGACAGCGACACATTCGAAGGAGATCACCACACTCCAGAAGTCCCAGAAACTTCTCCATCAACCAACGACCACATCCAATCTTTTCAGCTACCTCAGATGCGCTCCGTCATCCACATTCCCCGGCGCTCTCGGCATGCATCTTCCGCCGACTCCGACATCGTCGGACCTTCGCCGCCCAGCAGCCTTAGGGGAAGATCCCGTCTCCGCCGTCCGAGGGACATCGGCCGCTCCACACGGCCATCACCGACCCGCTCGTCGTCCAGGCGCTCGAGCAACGGGCGAAGCTACTCCAGCCAGGATTCACCCCGCCAACTATCCGACGGCGCCTCAGCCGCAAACATCTCCGACTGGACAGTGGCTCGCCTCAAGCACAAACTCAGCCAACTCAATATCCCTTTCCATCGCTCTGACAAGAAAGCAAAACTTTTTCAACTCCTCACGGACTCTCAGCAACACGACACTCTCCCTCGCCGAGCTTCCCGAGCGCTTCCGGGTTCGCAGCGCGTCCGCAGCAATGTTGATGACGTCACAGCGCGCCGCACGGCCCAAGACGCTCAGCCTCCGTCATCAGCCCTCTTCGAGGGCCAGGTCGTATCATACTCTGCACAGGCTCTTCCTGTTCCAGAGTCATCTCAACCTTCTTTTCTTCTTCAGCCCTCACAAACAACCCGAGCACACGCATCCCTCCATCCCAGCATTCTTTCCTCTTCTCTTGTTCCTGCTTTTCCTATTCCATCTTCCCTGACCACCTCAGCGCCTCTCACCTCGATACAGGCCACCACCGTCACCCAGACCGCACCCCAAACAGCGA
>CAEMYA010000553.1:0-25438 GCA_903131615.1 Diplodus sargus | reverse complement strand
GATGGCTACAGATGAAGAGCAGCAGACAGAAGAACAGAACATTGAGATGAAATGATACTTGGAGGACAAAAAAAAAAGTTGAATCAGGACCGCTACCGTGGTGGCAAAAAAACGAGCAGCGCTACCCGAAGCTGGCCAGAGCAGCTCAGCTTGTGCACTTCATCCCATCCACGTCCACACCATTGGAGCGCATCTTCTCCAAGGCTGGCTTCATTGTGAGCAAGACGCGGAGCTCACTTCTCCCCACTTCTACCCTCTTTGTTCTCGATCGACTCCGAGCTGAACTCCTCACAGCTTCAGCCTGCGATGGAAGATCTGGTTGTTTGTACCTGAAGCTCCTGCGTGTCTCGTACTGTCTTACAGGCAGCTGGAAAACAATTAAATGAGAGTGGTATGAATAAAGAAAACGTAAGTCACAGTAAAATTAAACAAGGAAGGAGAAAACAGTAAACGTTACTTATACACAATGGTCTCATTATCTGCATCATGTAAATCTGGACTTGCAGACATAGCTCCGAGCAAATAGGAGGTCACGGTCTCGTTGTGATGCGAGTTAGTCTGTGAGAACAAAATGCTCGCAGCTATAAACCTCCGTGTCCCTCTGCGGCAGCGAAGTGCCCTCCGTCGGCGACACTCTCCGTGGCGACCCGGCAAAGCTCCTCCCGTCAGCGCAGGCCTCCTCTCGACAATGGCCGGGCTGCTAACCTAGCTCCTGCTAGCCTAGCTAAGCTCCGGCTAGCTAGCTTAGCCGAACTTGCTTCGTGTCCAATAAAACAGAAACACTTCAACTGCGATGGAGAGTCCAGCTCACACACTCACAGCACGTCGTCCGACAACAGTTCACAGTCCGTTAGTGATAAAACACGACACTGACGGACACACACAGTTCACTGTTAGCTGCTCGATGCCATTAACTCTCCGCTCCGTCTTCCTCGTCACTGATGCTCCGGTCAACCCGGAAGTGTATAAACTCTAAAGGTCATGAACTCTCACACGTAATAAGAATTACTTTAACTTCTTTTAAACATTCAGAACCCATGACACTAGATTTTAATGTCACACATTTTAAACAGAAATTATTTATACATTTCAATATCTTATTTATCTCAAAATATGTCATGCAGATTTTAACTTAACAACTGGCGCTTTAACTTGGTCTCAGGAGAGAAAAAAAAATAATAATAATTTTTTTACATAACATTGGCCATTGCTAATGACATACACAGTAATTAATCTAGCATATTTTAATTAAATAAATCAATTCAAGCTAAAATGTAAGAGTCTATAATTAGGCTATACTGGGCCTGATCTATTTATACCAGATATTTTCTTAAAATGAAGTTAATACCTTTTAGAAAAAGGTCACCTAGGGTAAAACTCCCCCTGCTACTCTGATTTGCATTTGTATAGGTCACAGCATTTTCATTTACATGTTAAAGCCTCCCCTAGAAACAGGGGGAGGGGGGTCATGGGGGGACAACTGCCAAGCAAGGCCCACGTCAGTTTCCGACAATTTACGTCAGTTTTCGGTGTTGCCTGCAAATTGCCGTGAATTGTCGCAAACCTGAAATTCCACGACAATTTACAGTGCCGCATACTGACGAAAATCCCACTTTTCATGCAGTGTTTCTTTATCCCTTTAGCAGGCAAGAAAATGATTTCAGTTTCCAAAATCAAAATGAACCAAGTGAAACACTCACATACCTTAAATCATGACAGTGAATGTAATGAAAATATAATACAGTTTCAAAATATGTAACCCTTTAAATCTGGTTCAAGTTCAGTTCAAATGCTCTGATCTTACAGTGCATTTTACACATGCAACAATATGTATACTTTTATATTACAAAGCATCCAGACCACTGAGACCTGCTATCTTTCTTTGTTTTGGGCTGATTTTCCAAATTCTGGACTAACTGCAGGGAATTCAGATCACCTGTGTGCAGGGTGGGGAGACTGACTCCTGATTGAGGAGTGGACACATCTTTGGGAATTTCCCTCCCAGCCAATCGTGGTGTGACACCACCCTTTTTGTGAAGGCTTAAAAGAGGTGGGGAATGGCAAATAGTTGGCACTGACCCTCCATTCTGAATCTCAGTCCCCTTAGAGTGCTAGCCAGAAACTGTGGTCTGTTTAGATCCTAGTGTGTCTTCTTGGCTGCCCCCCATCATTCTCGTTAAGAAACTGTTTATGCTGGAAGCCCTCAAAAACCTAAGCCCCTATACACCTTCAGTTTGACATTTTATTTCCCTGGGGCTTGTAGGAGTGCATTTGTTATACTTGGAAAAGGCATTTGTTGGTTGGTTTATTGTCAAGTAGCTGAAATTACGTATTTCCCCTAGATTTAACAGGGTTTTTACATTTCTAGGATGGTTGGGCTGGCCTGTAAGCATTTTACTACCAGAGGCCTGTACTGTGAAGGGGGCTCAACATAGCCAGGCTTTGTGCTCATGATGCAGCTCAACAAAGCCTCAAGTCCCCAATCACTGTGGTTATCGACTTAATTTGTTAAGTCCGGTTCTCTGTTTTGTGCTCTGCGCACGTTCACATAAAAGTTGCACAATGTTGAGCTATCAACAATAATATGACGTTTGACGTCATATTATTCTACTTCCGTGCAAAAATGGATCGATCCCGGGCCACACATTTTACTCAGGATGAGCAAATTCTTATTGTGCAAGGCTATGAAGAATTCAAAGAAACCATCACGGCAAAAAAAGTAACGCTATCGCCGCCAATAGAGTGAGGGAGGGCTGCTGGCAGAAAACTGCTGACCGTGTAAATGCGCAAGTTAACAATGATATATTATGATATTATATCAAGCGCTTAGTGTTTTAATTTCTGATAGCTCAACATTGTGCAACTTTTACATATTAACTCTCATCCATTTAAAAAACAAACTGAAGCAGCAATTACACTTTTTTTTTTCGTTTTTTGGTGTGTGTGTGTGTGTGTGTGTGTGTGTGTGTGTGTGAGAGAGATGGCAGCAAGTTGGAGCCAAATGCAAAAACATCCAAAGTGGTATGTCATTTTATTTTAATATCACTCTTAAGCCACCAGGAAGAAGAATGAAAAGAGGAAGACTGGAGGGGGGCCAGCTCCACCAGAATTCACAGTACCTGAGGAGCTGGCCCTCTCCAATAATGGAGGGCATCAAAGGGGCGGCTCACAGGACAACCTTTTTGTCCATGGTATGTAAAGAGTAAAGTACTTAACATTTGCTTTTGGCATCAGGCAGGAAAATCCACTGTAATTTCAGACACCATGGTGCTGCCGCCGCCAGGGCAATTTCCCTGCACCACCCCAGAGGTAACTATCACAGCAGTGTGTCAGGTACTTTGCATTTGCTGTGATCAGCCCATATCATGCAGACCTCGGAAATCATTCTTCAGGTTGAAATTGATGATCAGGAGACGGTCTCTGTGCTGTCCGTGAGGCCCGAAGTTGGAGTGAATTTTTACAAACTCATCTTAAGTAGGCCTACACATAATGAAGTGACTTAACTTGGTTGATATCTTTCACAGGAAGATGATCTACACCCTCTGCCCACAGCCTCTACCTCTGTGTCTGGCCTAGGGAGGGAAAGAACTGTAAAGGTTGCATGAAAAGTTAAACAATATATGACTAATAAAGGTGTTGTAAAAAGTAAAACTGCTTGATTAAACATGCCAGTGTCCTTTCAACCAAAACAATTCATACAGACCACAAACACACTCAGAGCAGTATATAAAAGGAACTTGGAGCTGGACAATGTGAAAAAGGAACTGGAAATAAAAAATAAATAAATCCTTGAACTGGAAATTGAACTAAAAGGTATTCTAGTAAATGTGGGGGTTTTTTTGTGTTTTTTTTTTAATGGTTTGATAGCATGACATTATGTACTAATGCTTTGTTCTTCCCAGCAAATGCAGACATTGCAATAAAAAAAATGAATACACTTTCAGTGAATGACTCTCTTTATTTTTCTCACCAACACTGGCAGTTAAAATATTGGGCAGTACTTGCCTGCCGGATGGCTGCACCAGTTGGGTGGTCCGTAACCTGATCAATTATATCAGCTGCTGCTACCAATGGCACATGAGGGGTTTGTTCTTTCCTCATCATTGCGATGTTGCACAGCACCACACATGCAGTGATGATTCCACAAGCACGCTCAGGACGTACCCTCGGGCCACGCAGGCAGTTGAACCTGCACTTAATGACCCGAAATGTCATTTCTATCCTGACCCGGCACTTACCCGGAGCCGCATTAAAGCGACTCTGCAGTGGTGTCAGGGTCAGGATAGGGGGTCATTAAGTGCTGGGTACAGGCGTACCCTCTGTCCCCCACAAGCAGTCCATCAAAGAGGCCTAATGAAGAGAGAAATAAATACGTTGTCATTCTCAACAATTAAAGGAGTGAAAAAGAAGAGAAAAGGATTATTTGCCATATAGCCTACCTTGTTGTTACTGGTGACTCAGTGCAGACTCGCGAAAAATTCTGGAGTCATGTACGGACCCAGGCCATCTTGCCTCCACACTTCATCTGTCATCTTCATCTTCAAGTCATCTGTTAACGGGATTTCTGGTTAAATTTAAAGAGACCACTGCACAAATTTGGAAAGCATAAAGGGATTCCTTTAAAAAAACCTAAAATGCAACTGGATATTTCACTCATGTGAAAAGTCTGTCTAGACAATATTGTGTACCACTGATAAAAGCCTATACATTCACTGTGCATGTGCCACCAATCACCTTGCAGAAATTATTTTTGAGATTTCACCTGCACATTGATGCTGTGGATGGATTTGCGGTTGACATAGCCAGCCTCATGTTCCCCCACGGGCCCCATGATGGGTACATGTGCGCAGTCCACAGCACCAATGATCCTGGGGAATCCTAGTTACATATATTATAGGCTATATTAGATTTCATTATGCAAGCAAGTAATACTGATGTAGAGGGGTATGAAAGTACATTACCAGATATTTTATAGAATCCTTCCTTAACAAGCATTGTACTCAAATGACTTGGGAACACTACAAACATATTCAGCTTCTCAGTAAGGGCAAGAACCACTTTGCGGATTGCGCAACACGCAGTGTTCTTGCTCAGATTTTCTGCATCACCAACTGAATGTAAGTAGGTTCCCGTGGCAAAAAAACGAAGGGCTACACAAACAGTTTGCCCGACAGTAAGCGCACAGCTTCTTCAAGTGGCATTCCTGACACTCGGCTCAATAAGGGAGCAAATGTACCGTATTCCCTCGGCTGAAAATCTATATAACTCATAGAGAATTTCATCAGGAAATGCCAGCGGATCAGCGCGATCTCGAAGAAGCCGCTCACATCGTAGTGCTGCCCGAATTATTCTTGCTCCCAGGTCCACTGGGTTCTCAATGAATGGTGACGCCATTTCCGAATGAGTTACACAGTGAAACAGCGGTGCTTTTATAGCTGATTTTAAGCTCAAACTCTGAACATAACCTGGTCGGGACAGTCGTTCAGGAGCTCGAAAGCCCTGAGCCTCTCGTTGAGCAGGCTGTTGAACTGGTCGCTGAGACCTAAGGTAGCCACTGGCTGAGAGCGGCGCTGGGGGCAGCTAAAGAACCCTCAGGCCTGCTGGGAGGAGGCATACTCCTGTGAAGCCCAGAGAGCTGCCGTCGATTCTGTCTGGCCTGGACTGTGTGCTCAAGCACCTCGAGAGCAGCCGACCAAAACATCTCACCGGGTTCCACTGGAACACTGCGGAGGGTTCCCTGGCACGTCTCAGTGAGAGGCGACTATGTCAGCCACACCTGGCGGCGGCAAGCCTGGACAAGAGTGGACATCAAGCGCCCCAGTTCTCTGGACATCAAAGCAAAAGCCTGCAGAGACGCGTCACCAAAACTGTGGATGGAAGTGTCCAGCGTAGCCTCCTACAGGGATGCTGAAAGAGCAAGCATCAGATGCGACAGAGAATTGCCAACGCATCCCATGCATGCTGCTGCGTCATAGGCCTTAGAGCAGATCATCTGTAACCCGACACTGGGGAAGAGGACACCTGGCATCCCGCCTCAGAACCTCATCAGGCGAAACAATGCCCGTGAATAATAGCACAAATGTCGGGAGAGGGAGCGAGTACAATGCCTTCACCAACCTTATTTAACAAAAGAAAAAAATGCTCAAAGGAAATGTATCACTACGCCTGGTACTCAGCCAGTTGTAGAGACCAACCGATGATCCGAAGGGGTGTCCATGGCAAACAGCAACAAACCTCCCGTCTCAGCTTGTCGCAGCCCTTGGAGGGCTCGCAGCTCAGACAAGGTTGCCGCAAGGCTACCAGCGACGAAGCAGCAGTGAAGTACACATTTAGTTCAGCTAGAGCTCACTGACATACGTCTACCTGCAAAGCAAGAAGATGAAAAGGAACAGATCCTTTGATGTCATCGGAAGATATAGGTTAGCCGGTGTCATCAGGGGTCACAGGTGACTTTGTTGGTATAAACACTCGACTTGCGCATGTGCGAGATGGAGACATTCAGTGCTGAAGCACTGCCTTTGGCGGTCAGTAAGGATGAAACTCATCTTCACAATATTATCACCTACAGACACACAGACAACTTTTCTTGAACACTCCTTCAGATGCATATTTTTTTCAACCTATAGACAGCCTTTTGAGCACAAACCTCTACTGTGTAAATCCACTTCCTACATGTTTCAGTGACTCACTCTTATTTCCCTCTTTAATAGCTTCCATGTGTGCATTTCCTTTTCAGCTTTATAATTATATGAAATGATGTACACCACACACGCACAGGCATCAACGACATATTGGATTTCATATTAGCATCTCAGCATTTTGAAAGTGGTTTGCTTGATTGATTTATCCCTAAACCCGTAACAACTGTTCAACACTATCATAACTGGAATTTTCATCTGAAAGACCATAATGTTCACTGCACGCTTTTCATTATCTCAGATTTTTGCCGCCTTGAATTTTGCAAGCACAGTCTTCCGATTTCAGTGTTGCATTGTTGGGAATCGATATTGACGCTTGGGAAGTTACATTCACCAGACTACAAAACTAGTGGGCCTGACTTGGGAAATCTTGCCGGAGAGGCTACACATTTACATGACATGATATGTAATGTAAATGTGTTCTGCAGTAACCATAACTCTGCATCTGAGGATGATGAACACAAACAACAGTTTCAAAATGGTTGCTGTTGCAATTTTCTAAAACACTGTTTGTTTTGACTACTGTCTATATTTGCAACTATATTCAAGCCAGTGATCATCAGTGAACCATGGCCTCGGACTTGGAGGTGCTGATTCTCATCCCAGCCTCTTCACACCCGGCTGCAAACCACCCCAGGACAAGCTGGAGATCCTGGCTCGGAGGAGCCAACGAGATAACATCATACGCGAAAAGCAGAGATGAAATCCAGTGGCTCCCAAACCAGACCCCCTTTGGCCCCTGGCTGCGCCTAGAAATGATGTCCATAAAGAATAATGAACAGAACCTGTGACAAAGAGCAGCCCTGGGAACAGGTCTGACTTACTGCCGGCAATGCGAACCAAGCTCCTGCTCCGTTCGTACAGGGACCGTACAGCCCTTAGCAGAGGGCCTCCAACTCCATACTCCCGTAGGACCTCCCACAGGATGCCACGAGGGACACGGTCGAATGCTTTCTCCAAGTCCACAAAACACATGTGGACTGGTTGGGCAAACTCCCACGAACCCTCAAGCACCCTGTGGAGGGTATAGAGCTGGTCCAGTGTTCCGTGGCCCGGACAAAAACTGCATTGTTCCACCTGAATCCAAGGTTCGACTATTGGCCGAATTCTCCTCTCCAGTACCCTGGAATAGACCTTCCCAGGGAGGCTGAGGAGTGTGATCCCCCGATAGTTGGAACGCACCCTCCAGTCCCCCTTTTGAATAGGAGTCCACCACCCCGATCTGCCAGTCCAGAGGCACTGTCCCGCGATGCTGCAGAGACGTGTCAACCAAGACAGCCCCACAACATCCAGAGACTTGAGGTACTCAAGGTACCTGGTGCTTTGCCACTGAGGAGCTTCTGGACTACCTCAGTGACTTCGGCTTGGGTGATGAATGGGTCAACCTCTGACCCAGCCTGTGCTTCTTCTATGGATGGCGTGTCAGTGGGATTGCAGAGATCCTCTAAGTTCTCCTTCCACCGCCCGACAATGTCCCCAGTCGAGGTCAACAGCTCCCCACCTCCACTGTAAACAGTGTTGGAGGACTGCTTCCCCCTCCTGAGGCACTGGATGGTTTGCCAGAATTTCTTCGAGGCCGACTGGTAGTCCTCCACCATGGCCTCCCCGAACTTTTCCCAGACTCCAGTTTTTGCTTCCGGGACTGCCCGTGCTGCCGCACGCTTGGCCTGCCGGTACCCGTCAGCTGCCTCAGGAGTCCCCCGGGCCAACCAGGCTCGATAGGACTCCTTCTTCAGCTTGACTGCATCACTTACTTCTGGAGTCCACCACCGGGTTCCGGGATTGCCGCCACAACAGGCTCCGGACAGCCCCATCAACAATGGAAGTGGAGAACATGGTCCATTGGACTCAATGTCCCCAGCCTCCCTCGGTATCTGGTCAAAGCTCTCTCGGAGGTGGGAGTTAAAGACCTCCTTGACAGAGGGTTCCGGCAGATGTTCCCAGCAGACCCTTACAATATGTTTGGGTCTGCCAGGTCTGTCCAGCTTCCTCCCCTGCCAGCGCATCAGGTGGTGATCAGTTGACAGCTCAGCCCCACTCTTCACCCGAGTGTCCAAGACATACGGCCGGAGGTCAGATGACACAACCACAAAGTCGATCATTGACCTCCGGCCTAGGGTGTCCTAGTGCCACGTGCACATATGGACACCCTTATGCTTGAACATGGTGTTCGTTATGGACAAACTGTCACTAGCACAGAAGTCCAGTAACAAAACACCACTCGGGTTCAGATCGGGGAGGCCGATCATCCCAGTCACACCCCTCCAGGTAACACTGTTGCTGCCCACGTGAGCATTGAGTCCCCGGTTGGAGCACTCTCCAGTACCCCATCCAGGGACTCCAAGAAGGCCGGGTACTCTGCACTGCTGTTAGGCCCATAAGCCGAGACAACGGTGAGACCTATCCCTGACCCGAAGGTGCAGGGAAGCGACCCTCTCGTTCACTGGGGTAAACTCCAACACATGGCGGCTGAGCTGAGGAGCTATAAGCAAGCCCACACCAGCTCGCTGCCTCTCACCGCAGGCAACTCCAGAGTAGAAGAGAGTCCAGCCTCTCTCAAGGCTTGGTTTCCAGAGCCCAGACTATGCATGGAGGTGAGCCCGACTGTCTCTAGCCGGTACCGTTCAACCTCCTGCACCAGCTCAGGCTCTTTCCCCCCCCCAGCGAGGTGACATTCCATGTCCCCATGGCTAGAGTCACCGTCCGGGGATTGGGTTGCTGGGGCCCGCGCCCACGACTGCCACCAAAATCACACTGCAGCGGCCCCTTCTGAATCCTCCTCGCTCGTTCGGGCTGCGCCTGGCTCCAGGGTGGGGCCCCGGTGACGCCAATCCGGGCAACGTAAACTTCCTTGGTGTTCTATCTTTCATTAGGGGCTTTTGAACCGATCTTAGTCTGACCCGTCACCTAGGACCTGTTTGCCTTGGGAGACAACCAGGGGCATTAAGCCCCGGACAACATAGCTCCTAGGATCATTCAGGTGCTAAAACCCCTCCACCACAATAATGTGCCGGTTCAAGGAGGAGTAGGCAAAAACATTAAAGTAAGAGAGAGTCTCGTATACCTGATGAGTCAGCCCTTAAATCGCCATCTAGGATATCACTTTCCTGCTGACAATGCTGCTCCATCATGCCATCCTGCACAGTCTTCCACGTGCGTATGATGGCAGGCTCTATGTACATCCATGCATGACGCCGAAAAGTGTCATTCGGAAAAATCTTCAGCTGCATTGCCTGGAAGATCTGAGGACAGACAGACGAGGTGTGTCATAAGCACTGCTCTATACGACATTTAACAATATGATATGCAAAACTAATAAAATTACATAGTGAAGTCTTAATCCATTACTTTTTCAAGTTTGAAGAAAGATGCACCTGTTGTGTATGCTGCAGTTGAAAGCTGGAGTTTTCCTGCAGCTGTGCTTCCCAAAATTGGCTGGCTGTTCCATTTTCTGAAGAACTGACAATGTGGGCACGTCTGTTCTACAGAGAGGAAAGTGCCTATCCTTGTCTGCGCGTCTGAAACACACTGACAGACAGGGCACATCTCAAACAGCTCCAACAGACACTTTTCATAGACAATATATGTTGGTGTCTTATGAACAGGGCAGGAAGGCTCCAGTCTAGTAGGAAAAACAAACATTTCAAAGATAAATAAGTAACTCCCATACTGCTTGAGACAAATGTGTAAAAAAAATAATTAAATAAATAAATAAATTCTCCTCTTCCTCCTCCTGCAGTTCCAAGCGAGCCCTTTTACGTGGTCTCTTTATTAGGGTTGATGTTAAGAATGGTTGACAAGGCAATAGTTGAGGTGCCGACACCAACAACAGCACAGGACACTGATTTCGGTGCACCTTTTGATAGATGAAAACAGAATTTTCATTAGCCACTCGATATTCATAACAGAGTAAAATAAAAATTACATTATAGAGAAACATGGTGACTAACATCACATAATGCTTTTAGTCAACAAACCTGTGCTTCTGAAGTGAGACTGGAGAGTTTTCATAGAAAGCTGTGTGCCAACTGTGCATGTCACTGGTTCGTCTGTCTGGCAGGCAACATGGTGTACCACAGACTGCTGTACAGATGTGCTTGTCTTAACACAAAAGGAAGTAATAAGTTATGTGTCCGTTTTCTCATGTTACATGAAACAATACAGCTATGTAGACAAAAATTATGAAAAAATCTATTTGATAAGGCAAAATCTGGCAAATCATAATCCAAGCAAACCGATGCAAATCACTAATTTCTCATTAGATTTAGTCAGTAAGCAATATGGATTTATGAAGCAACTTTTCTGTGTCCATGCCGGCATATAACTGATAGTAGCACAGCAGACATGTGGCAGGTAACCCCTGTCTCCAGCTCCAAAACAAAGTAGTGATTGCTTTACTGCAGACAATGTTTTGGTACTCTCAAGTCGCTCATGCCAGCAGCTAATGCAACACATGTAGTATTTATACCAACACACAGGAAGTCGTTTGACTGCCAAGTTACTCCTGGGCGTCCAACACACCGTCCTTTAGCACAACATGCTAACTAATTAACGTAGCTCACTGGCCGTGAATAACTGGGACCATTTCATTCCATCTCCTCTGCGTTTTCACGGCAGAGCAATGGTTCACTGGTTAGAAGCAATAAAATCTCAATATCCTAATTCATTTTCTCAATTCACTGTCATGTTTTAAGAGTGCTGATATGACAAATTAATGTTTGGTAACATTAGTGTGAATCCTACGGCCAGTCAGCCCAACACTGATAACTTTAAATGTAACGTTAGTTCAGCCTCATATTTATATCAACGGTTAGCGTTAGCTCATGTGCTAAACGGCCAAAGCAACACGAACTATACTGTTTTTTAAATACTTACAGTTCCATCATCTGTGGCGTTGCCACAGACAATGGGTATGGATCCATCTTTTAGGAGCAATCTCATTGCCAGTCCAGTGTTATACTGACCCTGGTTGCTGAAACAGTTTGGCGTGAAGTGATTGGCACAGACAAACGCTTTTGCTCACTGAAGCTGGGACGTTTCCGTGATAAATAAAATGTACCAACTTCGCGCTGATATCCTCTTTGATGGGGAGGCGATGTAGCGAAAAATGAGGATCTGTGCATCTGACGACAGAGCAGCATTGCCTGGCTTTCGGGTTGTACATGGTAGTGGTCAGGCTGTCGCGTACAAGTGAAGCGAGAATTAGAAAATGTAAGAACCATGTGGTTCCAGCATATAGAATGTATTTTTTCTATGGTAGAGCAGGAAAAGAAATCGCAAATAGCAAAAGTAAACTTTCCAGCATGATATCTCTGATCAAAGAGAGGGTGCTTCTGATAAATGTAAACATCAAGATACCGTATGAGATGAATAAGCTTAGAAGATATAAATTCAATTAGATTTTGAAATATGGAATATAGAAAAGTCAGACTGTACCCATGTGGCCTGACAGCAGAAGGGCAGCTATCAGAGACTCGCCTGTAATGAATTCACAAATCAAATCAGCGTCAACTGAACACAGATGGTGGTGGAATGGTATCAATCCTGAGTTGGAGAGAAATTGTGTTTGTGTATATGTGCACGCATGCATGTCTAAGGTGGCATCAGAAGCAGAGATGAACATTGGCCCAACTTACGTTTATTGGATGTACTTCAGCTTGCAGTGCTGGGCCCATCCTCCTAAGAAATGTATTAGCATTGGTAAGAATCAATATCTTGTGCAGCCTGCTGGTCGTAATGCAGACTTATTTGCTCAGCCTGCATGCAGAATCGCCCATCAGAAGCACTTACATGTTTGCCACGGTAGCTCTCAGACACCGACCCTGTAGTCATACTACAGAGGACATGACGTCCTAATTCAAACACAAATGCTCGCTGTGAAGAGCTGTACAGAAAAATGTGTTAAGAGTGACTTTGCAGACACAAGTTACTCTGAAACTGTGTATAGTTCTCACTAAAGCTGCAGACTGCACTTCATCACTGCATATACTGCATGTTACTCTTTGAGATCAGTTATGCTGACGTGGTAAATTACAGTAATGTCTATTCCAGGCAGGTTTCTTCCTCATCGTGGTGTAATGTGTAGTCAGAATAGCACATGAGGACAGCAGCCACAGACTTATCTATACTACTGATTACTTTAGATTATTAGTCTTTTTACCAGGAAAAAAAGTCATCTCATGTTTAATATAGTTTTCATTTCATTGTTAACAGCACTTTACTACATGCACATGTGAACAGGCTCTGTAACGTTGGCTCCTCAAATATTTTATAACATAATTAGGCGTAGGTCATTTTTTAACAATATACAAGTAAGAACAAAAGGCTATGGTTTGGGTTTTTGTTTTGGTTCTTTCCCATTATCGTTTGAAGTCACATTTGACTGTGTACATCCTGTCTTTGTCTGTTGTCCCACCCTTCTTCTTGCTCACCTATTTTTCTCTGCTCATCCCCAGCCTGATTTCTCTCCACACCTGTTTTGCCTCAGTAGCCCTGCCTTGTTTCGACTGTTTGCCACAACTTATCAGCTCCTTCCCTCTCTCGTTTCCCCTTCACCTGTGTTCCTCTGCCTCTCTCCAACTGCACATCATTACCTCTTTAGTTTCCTTTTTGTGTAAGTTCAGTCAAACACACTCTATTTTTAGTCTATGTCCACAGAGAAAAGCAGCGATCCAGGAGGCACCCCTTTTCCAAAGTGAGTTTTAATTATCTAGTTCAGTTTAAGTGAGGCTGATAAAAGTTTTCACTAAAGGGATAATTTTATTGTCACTTCCATTCTTCACCACAGTCATTTTTTTAAGGTTTTCCCATTCAAGGTCAATACAAAATGGAATGCCTCCATCTACTAGTATTGAAAGTGGAATCTGGAATGACGTCATTCCAGATTTTTCTTCCACTTTTCAAAATGGCCACTAGATGTCAGTATTGGAATTTTTTGCTAAATTCCAGATTTCACTTCCGAGTTTCGGGTTCCAATTCTGAGTTCCGTTTTCCATATTGAATGTTCCCTTACTTCAGGTTTACAGCTACTTGTGTTTAAAAATAAAGTCAATTGGCTACATTGCTGTGTGTGTATGTGCCTTTATTACATAAGTCAATGTAAGTGTTGGGGGATGGGCGCTACTGCTATTTTGACCTCCGAAACACATGGCTATGTCATTTTAATTAGAGTGAGTAAAAAAGTGGAACTATGTGTGTTTTGTTAGCACTGTGACCCAGCACTTCCATGACCCTTCACCTTTCAAAATGTCAAAGGTCAAATTTAAACTTGGTCTTAGGACGACAAAACACACGTTTTCTGAAAGCTCAGAGGAAGAAGGTCTCAGCTCTCTCCCTAACTTGAACAATGTTAAATGTGGAAGTTAAAGGCTGCCAAAACACCAAAAGTCCATATTTTTAATGTCCCGTATCACGAGAACGTAAGCAGCTGGAACACTGAGAAAAGCCAATGGGTTGAGATGAAGCTGGGACGACATTTGGGACAAAACATGCTCCAGAACGTATCCAACTCCCGTCACTACCTGCCCTCTAGTTGGCGACCATAGAAACCTGGACAGAAATCCCCTATGTTGTTTACACATGACATGACTTGGCGTTGACAATGAGACAAATGTCAATGTCAACAGATGCAAATTTGAACCGTGGAATCATGCTTTTTTATGCTAAGGCTTAGCAAGAGGAAGTGCCAAAATTTCACACATTGTGCATCGATGCAAGGCCTATGACATATGTTAATATAAGCTTTATCGGGTGACGTTGAAAAATCCACCCGGGAAGGATCCTCTGGAAGTCGATTTAGAGTTCTGAGTCAGGGTTAGGGGATGGGAATGATACATTTTGGAAGTGCTCTATCTCCTCAATGGACGCATCCTGGAGTAAGATAAAGACGTATTTCGAGAGCTCTTGATGGGCTCTACAACATATGCCAATGCAATGTAGGTGGCGCTCTTCTGGAGAAAAGTCTGTAATGGAAAGATACATAAGAAGGGGAGTGGGATATTGTGAAAGGCCTCGAAGAGATGAACGCAACGATACCCCCATTGTCTCACTTTGATATAGCATTAATGCTAATAGGACTCCACTTCCATATTTTCATGTACATGTGTCTGGATAGCATTTATGCAAATGAGGCGCCCTCCTGAAGTTAAGCACCACTTGTGGGGCCCTTCCTGTTGGTGTATATCCACCAAATTCGACTCACTCCATCGTGGGAACCCCCGCTTTCAGGCAACATTGGTTGCAAGTCTCTAAGTGGCTGTACGATCGAGAGGGCCCCTGAAATGTCACCCGACTAGGCCCTGGTTTTGGAAGACCTCTACATGGCCTTAACTCCTCAACCCAGGGGCTCTGGGACACGGGCCTGGATGGTCCCGAAAGCTCTCAAAGAGCTCTCATTGTTTTGGTCAAGATTTCCAACAAGGCCCCAGACTGTCAGAGGCCATGAACACCCATACAACCTAAAGCCCTCATGCCAACCTAGGTGAATTGAGAGAACTCAGCGTCGCTGCATCATGGAGCCACAATCCAGGCACCGATGGAAAGGTCTCATTGAGCCGAGTCGCCCTGTGTTTGAATCATGGCTGGTCCCTTCCTGTGGGCAGCTAGGGGCCAGCAAAAGTTCCACCTATCCACTTGTTAAAGTGCTCTATCTCCCCAATGAAAGCAGACTGGAGTCAGATAAAGACATATTTCGAGAGCTCTATTATGTTGTTTATTTCGGGCATGTCAATTCATCATCATCACATTTCATTATTGTTCAAAAAATACAATACACATGGCCGAATGGGAAAAGCGGGAGAAGCCAAAGCTTATCTAGTCCCGCCCCCATTACCCACAGGATAAAATCTTCATCCTGATCTTTTCTTATCTTTTGCATATTCCTTGATGTGGCCAAAGTTGGTGTATAGACTCCTGCTATTAAATTGAATTAGAGACAGTTTCCCGTCCATCTCAATGCTGCACACTTCCTTGCTCAGCAATCCTTTCAGATATATAGATTCATCAGGCTCAATGGCTGAAGCTGCAGCTGCAGCTGCAGCCGCCTTTGCGTAGGTTGGAGGCTTGATTTTGAGGCCAGTCACAATCACATCTTTGAGCTTTCCCTGTTGATCCAGCTCCTCCACTCTGTTTCCCAGCTCCTTTATCAGCTGGTCTTTTTTCACATTCTCCTCCCAGAGTTGTGTGATTTCAGCCAACACCTTGTTGAGAGGTTCCATCTTTTTCTTCATATCTCTCATCTCCGCCATCAGTTGGACTCTCATTGCCGTCAGGCTTTCGTTCAATTGGTCCCACTTAGGGTCAGTCTTAGCAGGCATTGTCTCACTTTTATTTCTAGAACAAGTTATCTCAAAACTTGTCTCTGCTTGTCCTGTCTCTGTGCGCTCATTTTCCCCAATGAAAGCAGACTGGAGTCAGATAAAGACATATTTCAAGAGCTCTAGAGGAGCTCTACAATATATGCCAATCACATGTAGGTTGCGCTCTCCTGGAGCAAAGTCTTTAATGTAAAGAGATATAAGAAGGTGAGTAGGATATTCTGAAAGGCCCCGAAGAGATGAACGCAACCATATCCCCATTGTCTTACTTCACATAGCATTAATGCTAATACAACTCCACTTCCATATTCTTACTGCTTTTGCTCTGTGTCAGTGTGTGACATATCAATATCACCTTAGGTGGCATTTTCATCCACCGTTGACCTTTATTAATTTATGTCATTGTGTTGGAGCACATGGTGGTTAAAATGACATATACGTCAACATGGAATTTATCAAAGGCAATTCCAAATTTCGTAGATGGAAATTTGGACTTCCTGTCGCGACTGGAAGTGGCACAAGACTTGCATCGGCAGCAGTAGCAGCTTGCCAAGTGGGCTCTGTAACGTGTGTTCTGAAAGCAAAAGTGTTGATACCTTACTGGTTATGCTCAAAATCTGTGTGTAACATATCAATATCACCTTACGTTGTGTTTTCATGCACTTTTGACTGTTTGACAATTTAATTTATGTCAGTGTGTCCGTGCACACGGTTGCTAAATTGACGTAGCTAATGTAGTAGCAGCTTGCTAAGTGGGCTCTGTAACGTGTGTTCTGAAAGCAAACGTGTTGATACCTTACTGGTTATGCTTATTGTCCGTGTGTCACATATCAACATCATTAGTAAATGCACTTCCACATTTATTAGATGGGAACTTGAACGTCCTGTCCCAATGGGAAGTAGCACCCGACTAGCATATTTAGCAGTATCAGCTTGGTAAGTGGGCTCTGTAACATCTTTACTGTTGTCAAAGCTGAAGTGTTCATACCTTACTGCTTATGCTCAATATCCGTGTGTAACACAACTTTTGATCGTTTCACAAGTTAATTTATGTCATTATGTCCGTGCACATGCTCGCTACAATGACATATATGTAAATACGGAATTGTTTAGATTGTAACTTCCAAAATTTCAATTAATTCCATTTAGATGAGATCAGGAGGATCAGCTGGAGAAACATGGCAAGTGTCGTCTGTAATTTCTTGATCTTTGTGAGATAAAGTGTGTTGAAACTTCATGTATTGTCTTAACATGTTATAAAGTCAATGTCACAGCGCCACATAGTGGAAACAGGAAATTGTTTTCTTTCTATTTGTTTAACCATTATTTTGTGGTATTCATCTGCAGTCGGACAAGTTGCGTGGCTTATGCTTCAGGAGCTATAATAACTTAAAGCAGCACCTCCCCGGCTCGCACGCCATTCCAAACAAGGATGAACTGGCGCTCCTCATGAAATATGGGAACGCGAGGTAGTAACTTACTTTCATCCACATGAACAAAGGGAAATTTTGCTAGTCCATATTTTGTACCCATTCATTCTGTATTCCCTACTCCAGGACCACCAAACCCCTGGACTGTCCAGTCTGTGACTAGAAGAATCTGGTGCGGCTGGACAAGCACCTAATTGATGTCCACCTGATGACTTTCAAGGTAAGGGTAAATGCAAAGTAATCCCTGCAAATGTAATGTGAAGTCGCAATAGAAATGATTGTGTCAAAATATGTCACTCTATATCAATAGGACAGAGAGCCCCTGGTCAGAGACACCAAAAGGCAATGTATCAAAAAGGAATTTGCTGCGCTCCGAGCACAGAACCCCACGATACCAATGGTATCGTGGTTGGACACAAATGCCTTTTCTAAAGGTAAATTTACACTATGATGAGCGAATTTGTTCGTGAAAGGTTCACTGTGACAAACAGTACATGTGTCCTTGACACGTCTTTTCTTATTCATTGTTGTTTACTGTAGATGAAGTAAACGAGCCACCCACCATCACCACTTCCGCTCAAAAGTATGAGCACATGGGCAAGTCCGACCACTTGTTTCGTGAGTTTTAACAGCCTGATTCCTTTTTTCTCATCTACAATTATCATATTCACATAGCATTATGGAATATTCCAGATTATAATGTATGGCTTCAACATTGCAGTGTATTACAATAGATATATTTTTTAACTCTTCAACTAACTTTTTCTGTACGTTTCATTACAGAGCGTCTAATAGACGATTACAGAAAGTTCTGTCTCGGTGCGAAGACGGCTGCAAAAGAGAAGGTTTTGTCTCTAAATGGCTGCAACACTTCCACCAAAAACTGTCTCAGCGGATTTGAAATTCATCATGCAGACTGACAAGTTGCGGGCGTAAGTGTGTTTTTTGGGTTAGAGTGATCAGATAATGGAATTAGGTGCTGTGAGGTAGGGGTGATCTTTCATCTCTTCTACCTGCTTACCTTCTTTTGTAGGTGGCCATTGTACCTGCAGCAAAAGGGGTACGTGCCCACGACGGTGCGCAACATGATGAATAATGTGATCCAGTTCATCAAACGTGCAATGCTCCTTTGCTGCGGAGAGCAAACTCCGACCGGCTGACTTCCCAAAAATCCTGTATGAGTTGAAGCAGCTCATGGCCAATGTGCATAAAAATGTGGTCATCCTCAGGCAAAAAGTTACCAAAAAAAAGACAGATAATGTGTTATTAAATGAGTGGTATATGACACTCTTTTCACAGATGAACAGTTGGAGGTGACCAACGAGGTCAAGTTCCTCAAGGCCGCCAAAGTTAAAATCCCTGAACTGTTTCGTAAGTACAATTCAGCGCATATTTAAAATTGGAGACAGGGAGAGGAGAATTGACATAAACCTGAATTCACTAAACTTCTTGTATCTGTGTTATGTATAGTAGGACTCTTGCCCGACGAAGGCAGCTATGGCAAACAGCATTGCCAGTTGATGGGCTACGTAATGGGGTATTTGAACATTTTGACTGGGCACCGGTCCATAGTGTTGACGAACATGACCTGCAAGCAGGTGTTGGGGGCAGACTCCGGGAGCGAGGATAAAAAGTTCTGGATTCTGGTAAGTATTTAAACTATGTTTTGGAAGAGAGAGAAGTCTGCTTATCCACAGAAATAAGCTAATTTTCTGCATCTTCTCTCTAGGTGGGCGAGCACAAAACGTTCAGGTCTTTTGGACAGGCCGTCGTCTGCCTTAACCGGACCGAATACCAGTGGGTGCGCAAACTGGCATTGGGCGACTGCTGCGTAAACAAAGACATCATCACCCATGTCTTCCATACGATTTTGGGCAGAGCGGTCGTCAAGCCTGCTCTGTTCCTTCACATGACCTAGGCCCACAGCGGTTTGAAGGGGAAGATCACCTTCGGGAAGATCCGGAGCAGTGTCTCCACTCAGGTAAGTACTCAGGAATGTCACAGTTGTTAAGGTCATGGAATCGTTCCCCAAATTTAGCCAAGTACTTCACAATTGTCATCTATCATTTCTAGATATCCAGCTAGTTGGGAATTTGGTATTTATTTAAACTATGTTTTGGAAGAGAGAGAAATCTGCTTATCCACAGTAATAAGCTATTTTTCTGCATCTTCTCCCTAGGTGGACGAGCACAAAACGTTCGGGTCTTTTGGACAGGCCGTCGTCTGCCTTAAACAGGCATTGCAGAAATCAAGCAAGCCAAAGGACAGCGCAGAGGAGTCATCATCTTTGGGTGAGGATGACAGCGAGGACACCCCAGAGACCAGGAACCGGTCCTGGACGACACGTCCAGCTCGGGCTCCTCATTGCCCTCTTCGGAGACCGTCCAGATGGCCCAAAAGAGGAGTAAGATGAGGGAATCCAGACATCAATACGAGTCTTCATCGTCAGGTCAAAGTAACAAGTCCCCCGTTCAAGTTAAACTCGGTCTGACATGTCAAGTAAGACTTCCGCAGATGCCCCGAGCATTGGAAGAGTACGTCGGTATACCGGATGCCCGAGGAACGGGTAACTTCGCAGGGATGTAAAGACATTGTCCAGGCTGCACTGGAAGAGGCTCAGTTAGTCTGGGATACTTCTCAGGAAACCCTGGTGGAAGCCACTCCTCCGGGTGGAGGAGGAGTGTCTCCCTCCAGGGATACAACTCAGGGATACAGAGCCGAAATTGATCGAGGAAACCCAACAGGATGACCTGCCTGTGCTGGTTAGGGATTAGGTTAGGAGAAAAGAGATGGTTTTATAGAGGGGGAGTCCAGTGACTCTCACACTTGCGGATACACCAGAATACCATCACTGGTAGACTGGGCTCCTTTGTTTTGACCATCCGCAACATCATGTCTCCGGTCTGTATTCCCCAGTTCAGAGAATCTCATTGAGGCCCAAAGGGACCCTAGTTTTTAGTTTGGCAATCCAGAGTATCTCGGCCCATATTCTCTGGGCTGCAGACCAGTGGGGCTGGCTCTCAAGGCCCGCAATTCTCAAATGATCTGCCCTATGTGTCCGGAAATGATCGTATAACACTGACACCTTAGTTGTTTTATTAATGTGGTAGAGATGTTGTTTAAGCCGGTCCAGCAACGTATTTTGTGTTTGTCTGACATACAGTTTCTTACACATTTTACAGTCAAATAAACTACATTCTTGGACTCCAGTTGAACTCTTTGCCAAACCGGGGCATCCGATGCTGTGTATTTATTTGAGGCAAATGTGATTGCCCTAAAGTGTTTGTTTTTATACTGTGGGGTGTTAGATGGTAGGGAGGCATACACCAACAAATCTTTTAAATTCTTATTCCTTTTAAAAGCAGACATGACTCTAAAATCTGAGAGTGGTTCTGTGACACTTTGTAGCCTTTTAAAAATTGTTTTGACACATAACTGGGAGGAGGAGGAGGGAGGCTGAGGAGAAGTTGGTCACCAGAGGAACCAAGTTTTTATTCTGTTCCACTCTGGTGATCCATTCTCCACCCTCGAAACCTCTCTCCACATCTACCTTAATTGACCTCAAAAAAGTGCGACTATAGCCTCTCTTCCTGAGAGCGCCAAAGAGCGTTGTCGTAGCCCTTTCAACATCATCTCGCCTAGTGCAAATCCTATGAAACCTTATGAGTTGTGACTTTACAGTCCCCTTGAGGGTATGTTTCGGATGAAAACTAGTGTTATGTAATAAGGCGTGTGTGTCTGTGGGTTTAAAAAACACTCTTGTCGTCCACTTTATTGTCTTCTTTTATGATAAAAACTCAAGTGTCCAAAAACTCAGTGTCAGACTTGTAGATTATATTATATGTAACTCTTATAGAGCCGTGATGGATGTTCACAGTGTCAATATAGTGTTTGAAATCCAAGTCTGAGTGAGTCCAGACTCCAAATATATCATCCAGATACCTCACGTAAAGTAGCAGATTTTTGAGACACTTGGGGAAGAGAGTTCATTCCTAGTCTGCCATATAAATATTGGCATATGCTGGGGCGAACTTCTTTCCCATGGCCGTACCGTGGATCTGTAGATAAAACTTAGTCAAAAATAAAATCATTTCGTGTGAGACCTAGTTCTAGGAGCTGGAGAAGGGCCTCATCCAGTCTCTGTGAATCTGGATATGTCTCAAAAATGTGCTTAACTGCCTTCAGGCCGAGTTTCGTATCTATATTTGTGTACAAAGCATCAATGTCCACCATAAAGAGCATAGCTCCGGCAGGGACAGTGATGGTATGGATTTTATTCACAAACTCATACGTGTCTTTAATATAACTCTCATGCCTCTGGGACAAGGGGTTCAAAAAACTATCCACATACTCCACGACTCTACAGGATTCACTCCCACAGTCGGAGACAATTGGCTGGCCCAGGGGAATTGTATGTGGGACTGTCTAAGTGCTCGTATCCTTATGGATCTTTGGGAGCAGATATAATTTTCTTGGACGAGGAGGGTCTTGACCAAACAAATAAAATATAAAGATGCATTTCTTGCTGTAAAAGTGTGGCGTGGGTTAATTGGTCTAAAATCAATCAATTTGTTAAAAAGATGTTGCCGACAATGCCACCCAGGTATGAGAGCCTAGGACCCTCAAAGGTAAATGAACACACAGGTTCTTAATTACAATCAGGGTTTGAGCAGAGTTAAAAAAAACATGTCTCCAATCGCCAGTATACACGACATTTATTAAAATAAAACAAAAGTAGTATTAAAATTAGCCCAGCCCAAAGTCTCCCCCAAGGATCCCTCTGTGTACCTGGATAGCCCACTTGCAGACCCAGGCCTGACAACAGTCCCCGGCTTCCTCAGCGGTGGACGAGGCCTTCAGTCAGCGCACATACACAGGGAGAGAAAATAGCTGGGGTAAACAATCAGGCCCAATGTCGAATCACGGTAAAAAAATCTCCGGATCTAAAATCTAATTAATCCAAATCCAGTTCAAAGAGGAAGAAGAGGATACTTGGCTGTGAGAGGGGTGCATCGTAACCACACCCCTCTATGAGCCCACATTGCTTCCCCTCAACTCCGGCCGGGATGAAGGTCGCCCTTGTCCGTGTTCACAACTCACACTCTGCTCCCACGGGCTCCGTGGTCCGGCACTCACTCAGCCTGATGCAGGGACGCAAAGCCGCCAGTCCTCCGCCGACACACCGGTTTGCCTATTCCACGCAGTCTCTCCTCCACCTGGCCCCGCAGCCAACCTTCTCTGTCCTCCCGCTCGGCGCTCCAGGCGAAACTCACTTCTCCGGGCTGGAGTCACCACACCGAACGGAGGGGGCTGCTGCGCTTCGGGTGCTCTCTTCAGCGGCCTGTCCTCTCCTGGCGGTCTGGCCGTTTGGGTGCACCTCAGCGTCCCCGGCGCTAACCGTCTCGGCGTCCGCTGTCCTAGCTTTGACGTCCTCAGTGTCATGGCGCTCGCCCGCCGTCCCGGCGTCCTAACTCCTCCTATCCAACCCATCATGTCTCGTGCACTCACCTCTGCTATATAAAGGGTTGCTCTCCTGCTCGCCACCACCTGTGGCTCGTTGTCAGTTAGACTGCTGCAGGTAGGTCGTTATGCAGTTCACGAGTTAAATTGTCTATATTTTTTTTAGGGGCATTACTCCTTTTTAGTTTTCTCCTGTCCCCACGTATGAGTTGTTGCAGCAGACCAAGTCCCATTCAAGTTCCCATTTAGAGGGTTGAGGGGTGGACTCCGCAGAAAATTCGAAATGATATAACAATTTAAGACGCCTGTGATAGTCATATAAGTCTCGTTCAAGCACATTTTTATGCAGTTGTAATGGTGTCAGGACAAAAGAGAGGCCCTTCTCCAGCACCTCCTGTTCTTCCTGGTCCAACAGAAATGTTTCGGACAAGTTTAAAATATTAGACGGGATGGGGGTGGAAGTTGTCCTTCCCCCAACTTTTAGTTTAACTGTTTCATCCAATTTTTAAAGATCTCTAAAGCAGTTTTGGCTGTCCAATGCACAGGATCTTGGTCGTACACCGTAAAAACATTGGCTTCCACCATCTGTGATGTTGTAAAATGTTTTTGCAAAAAGATGTTTGTTTTGCTAGATGTTGTGTTTTAGGGCTGAGTTGGTGTGAACATTGTATCAAAGGCACATATTCGTGCATTTGGGAACGTCCTCTGAGACAGAGCCACCAACTGTTGAAACTGTTTTGTAATAGTATCCAACAAATTCTCTCGCAGGCAGTTGTTAAGGCCCACTGACAACACAACTTTCTGAGTAGCAGTGCGTGCGTCCAGTTTGGCAAGAACTCCCTTGACATGATGGATTTGGGCTCCCGGAAAGCTCTCAACCTGGACCGACGGATAGCCATGGGCGGGGATCCTGGATAAGTTAGAATCTCCCAGGACCACCACTGGATCCGTGACCTCAAATGACCACATTCAGATTTTTTGGATGGCATTTGGGTGACGTGTTGGTATTCTTATCGGTTACGGTAAGGATACAGTCTCTGGTTTGGGTAGGTATTAAAATATTTAATCAAAAATGTTGTGAAGCACGCCCTACTTAGTTGAGTTAAAACATTTTGTTGCACACCGTTATTCTTTTGATTAAATGCTTGTAAAAATGACAAAACCCTCTCCGTGTAAATTTTCACATTCTTAAAAAGACAAGGAGGCATGCAATAAAATGTAGAATTTACGGTCCCATTTTTTAATTCATACGTAGGACCTATTTATGAAGTGAAGAAAACTAAAACAAAAACAAATCATAACGAAATTAAGACGTAAAAGATTCCACAGGAGAGGGGTATATAAGGTTTATTATAAAAGTAAAACAAGTCAACACATTTTAAAATGAATAAATAAAACAGTGTTCGCCATGCTGCAGGAGGGTAAAACCTGTGAGGGAGAGAACATGAACAGTACAAGAGGCTGTCTATACGTTACATGTACTCTTTGATAAAAGACCTAAACATTATAAACTAAGTAAACAAAGTTATCTGATTAGCTGGTAATCTCTCTGAAACATTTACATGGGTTAGCATTCCTAGGGTGAGGAGGGTTTAGGTTGAAGTTTCTTTTTTGTTGTTTTTTTTTTTTTTTTTGCAGTAAAATCCTTGAGTTTAAAAAGTGTCCCGTGAATGAAATTGCTAAAATAACACTCACTTTCTGTGTCACACAGCGGTGAGGTTTTGTCTTGTCTTGGTTTTTGTCTCGTGAACTTCCTGTTCTGTTTTGAAAGTCTAACCTCCCTCTTGTTTCAGGTCACTTGCCCTTCCTCATGTGTCCCTGGTCTGACGTCATCCCTGATTCCCGATTGTTTCCACTTATTCCCCTCTCCCTCATGTGTTAAATAGTCTGTCTCTTCGTTTTTCTTGTGCCAGTGTGTCTCATTCCTGCGTGCACCCCAGTCCTTCATTACAGTCTTGCCTTGTTAGGTATTGAAATTCATTTTTGATTTTTTGTTCTGTAATCCTTGTGCCTCAAGAAGAGTGATATTTTGTTTGTAATTTTTGATAGTGCAGATCAGTTCTCGTTTTCAGTTTAGCCTTTGGTTTTCCTCCCTTTTGGAGCAATTTTGATTTCTTTTGTAGCAGAGTAGATTAGTTTTTGCCTCTGTTTTCCTCCGTTGTGGAGTGATTTTGTTTTCTTTGTCTCTTAGAGTAGTTTTGTGATATAGCCTCTGTTTTCCTCCCTTTTTGGAGCGATTTTGATTTCCTTGTTCTCTTGTTTTTTCTTGTTCCTGTAGTATAGTCAGGTTTAGGTTTTATAGCCTATTTATTTGTCTCTCTGTCTTGAAAGCCAAATATTTCAGAATAACTTGTCACAATGGTTTAAGCAGTGTTTCCTCTAGGATTTTTTTAAGGAGTGGCGGATCTGGACAGCTCCTACACAGGATCGTTCTGCTGTGTCGTCGTCTCCGCCGTCACCCCCCGCCACCCGCGACACAGGGCCCCGCACGTTACGGCGCAGATGTCCTGAATGATCATCAGTGTTGATTATTTAT
>CAEMYA010000552.1:49174-81110 GCA_903131615.1 Diplodus sargus | reverse complement strand
TGAAGGCGTTGCCCCTGACAACCGATAGCGTCTCCTACCGTCATGGCCGACCGGCTCAGACCCCAAATCAACCCAAATCGGCACGTGACTCCTCAATCTCGAGTCAGCCTTTTTTCTTCTCAAAACAAATGTGTTCAAAAGAGTGATTCATTTGCATCACATAACCGTTGTCCACGAAAAAGTCAAACCTCATAATCGCTTGGTGCTGTTTCCTCTCGATTCGTATCACTGCGCGCTGCCGCCAGCTGACAGCCGCGCACGAATCCAACACTTTTTTCAGCTGTTTTGCAGTGTTTTACGTGCTCGGACCAACGACCACAGCGACGCGAGAGAGCTAACGTGAGAGCTAGCTAGCGATAAGTTTATAAGCTGTGGCATGATGAGATCCCATTCATGGCAGCAGTGGCACTCCACCTCTGTGGGTATTATTTGACACTTCAAACAAGTGCACCACCTGTCTGTCAACCGGTCTCTCACGGCTCCAGCTGTGGCTCCAGCTTCAACCTGTACCACTTCTCTGTCCCTCCTGTCTCTCTCTGCCCGTTCTAACTCCATCTGGCGAATTTCAGCATTAGTGTATTCGCGTTCATAAAGATACCCCCTTGGCTCTGTGCTAAAGTCGAAGTCTTCATGATCGTTGGTGTCGTAGTCAGACATGTTGTTAACTTTCTGAGCAATAAACACAGTGAATCAGGCTGGCAAGCAGTGGCAGCGCGCAGTGATACGAATCGAGAGAAAATAGCACCAAGCGATTTTGAGGTTTGACTTTTTCGTGGACAACGGTTTTGTGATGCAAATGAAGCACTCTTTTGAACACATTTGTTTTGAGAAGAAAAAAGGCTTTATTTTCGTGACCCCAGACAACTTGCCGGACTACTTTCATCAGCACCAAAGCCGGGCAAGAACTCGGCGCACAGGACACTGTCGGGGGTAAGTCAGTGTTGATGCACGACACTGCTGACAGGGATGCCATACAGATTCATATCAAAAAACCCGAACTATCCCTTTAACTCTCCTCCAAGTCACGTTGCATTCTGAGATCAGTACTTCTGGGCTGCCATGACAACTGGGACGGAACAAGCTACTGCTAAGGTGAGTTGTTCAAAAACGTTCTTTTTAGTAAACTCTTTGTACACAAATAATGTTCTCAATGCTCGTGTTCATGTGTAGAGGCCCTGGTGATACTATGAGCAAAGTTTCCTGTTGTGTCGAGTCTTCTTAGTGTTTTAAAAATAGAGATTTTGATGCTAGCGTAAGAGTGCCAGTAGCACTCCATTGAAAATTAGCTTGACCCGAAAACGAAAATACATTAAATCTTGTGCCTCTTTCATCGTAATTATGCTTTTACACGAAGGTTTGACTCATATACATTCACAAAAAAAGCCTAGGTTTCATTTTGGCGAGAGTTTCACTTTAATTTGGCATTCCAAGGCTGCCACGGTAGCTCAGTTGGTAGACCATGTGCACCATGTATAGAGGCTGCGTACAAGCTGTAGCTCGTCCGACCTGTGGCCCTTTGCCGCATGTCATCACCCCTCTTATATCTCAAGCTGTCCCATCAAATAAAGCTAAAAAAAAAAGAGCCAACAGCGTAATACCATTGTCTCACAAATTTTGGAAGAAACTGGAACCAACCATCAAAATTCTTACACTGACATAGACGAAACAACATTGTTTTTCCACACAAGAAAAATGTTTACATAATTCATTCACAATAATACTTCACATTCACATAATAATGTTTTATGGAAAAGAGACAGTTTAACTCTTCAACTTTCTGCAGGCTCATGCTTTACTTTAAAAAAAAATTATGTGCCTGCATCAAAATGATATCAATATGAACTGTAAATATTACTGCACAGTTGACTAATGACAAGGAAAGTGTTTTGGCGGGACATTAAAATTTCACAGTGATGTTGACCTATTACATTTTGCATAGATAAAGTGTGTGCCCAATTTTTGTCATAAATAGTGCATGAATTCTTAGGTTATTGCTAAAAATGTGTGAGGTCACAGTGACCACGCTTAAGTAGCAGTTCCTCAAATGGCCACATGTGGCTGGATCCAAAAGTGAGTCGATCCCCACAAGAGTGTAAGGTTCATCCCATGCAGTGAATAAGAAATGAACACCAGGCGTCGAGGAGAGCTAGGAGTTTATTTTTGAACTTTTTGGATTAAAAAATTAATTTAGCCTCACTCTTGCTTCTTAAGCTGTCTACAGCAGCAAGCCACAGAGCACTTTACTCCATTACCGTACAAATTGGGATATGAAAAGACACTGCAGGATAACAGACTGGTTCAGATCTGGTGAGTGCTTTTGTCAGAGACTGACACTAACTCAAAGATGGACACACACACCCTGCGGTGTGGATTGTTGCTTGCCATCTTGCGGATGATGTACTTTAAAGTATTGTGGCTGATTAGCACAAATAAATCTGCAGTTAAACTCACACAAGTAACTTAAGTAAACAAAAATCATCCAACGATCATACTCATGTGAATAATGTGAGGCAAAATTTGCTCATCTTTATGAGTAAACACAGATAACTTGGTAGCTTCCAGCTAGGTGGGATTTTTTATCTAACAAGGTTTCCTTCAGCTCCACCCATGACCCACCTCCACGCCCTACCCATTTTTGATTGATTGACTTAAACAGTAAAGAATAGTACTGGAAACAGTGTGTGACACATGGCTGTGCAGCATATTAACAATACAGCATCAGTGTTTCCCACACCCTAAGTTATTTGTGGCAGTCCACCACAATATCAACATTGGCCGTCACATATTGATTTTTTATTTTTGGAGCTGCGTATCCCGTACATCACTTGACAGCGCACCCATCAGTGAATAGCATGGTGTTATATACTCCGATACAGTGGATGGCGGTGTGGTTTTTAGTCCGCCAAAGAAGACAGCTGACCTCATCGTCGAAATCAAGCCGCCACAAACAGCGCCAGGCCTTGAAGACAGTTTTTGTCATAGCTAAGCCGTGTAATTACATAGTCATTTGATGCACTAGGGACTTTTTCCCAAAAGCTAACATTGTGAACGACGCGTTTGTAAAACGGTCATTAAAGCCTTCAAACCCTTGCAAAATGACTTGTATTACTGCCAGAATCTGGACAATTCGATCCAATAAACTTTGGTGAGTCTAGAAGAGCCGCCCAATGATATTTTATCCCCATCCAAGTTAGCCAGGCGCTAAACTGGAAATGAGTTGACTCGGGTCGGTGGAAGTCTCGAGTGCGCATGCTCTATGACACCCCAGCTGGACAGCCACCACAATTAGAGTCTGATTCTGTGGGAAACACTGCAGCACCAATGACTACACAGATCACAACAGATTCAATTCTAATAAACTGGATATTGTGTGTGTGTGTCTAGTATTACTTCTGGGAGTCCTGCAGCAGTGTGGCAGCATTCTGGGCAGCAGGGTTGTGCTTGGCATGGCTCAGCCATCCCTGAGCATTGTACTCCACCCAATCTGTCCCGTGGCTGTGGCCCAGCAGGAATAGGTGGGGCTTCTCTCCTCGCAGTAGCAGATTAGCTCCTGCATCGACACAGGAAATATACAAATTTATGTCAGGACTATAAACAGTAGCCCTTTTTACACAGTGTCTCCACATTAACTCCGGAGCGGTGGTTCGCCAATTCTCCGCCGATGGTGATTCACACAGAGAGAAGCATCTCCGTCGTACCGCTGTGTAATTCACAGAGAAAGCCGGCGCTGCGGCTCCTAAAGAGGCGTGATGGTACACATCATGTTGATGACATCGATGTTTCCCAGGTGTCCCCCCCGTCAATCTAAACCCGCGGACAGTTTACAATCATATGGATGCTGTTATAATGTGTTGTGATTGAGATTCTGACCCACCAAACACCCTGGATAGTGACAAAGTTACGTTTTTGGCGCTAAATTACATAATTACATAATCACCATCAGTAAACAGGTCGCTGTTTTACTCTCTCACTAACTTACAGTTACTGTATTACTTTTGTTTGGTCATGTAACGTTGTTTTGTGGGACATTTCTCTGTATTTACTTGAGTGAAGGACCTGTGTAGTTATCAGACTATTCAGACTGACACGCCCCACTCCACGCCTCCGGCTTATTCGTTCACACTGGTTAAGTTCCCCAATAATGTGGCCTTGATACTAACTGCAGAGGCGAATCAGCAAAAATTCCCCCCTCTCCGCATGTGAAACTTTCACACAGAGAAGGGTGCGGAGAATTGGCGCAGGATCCCCGCATGCAAACGGAATTGTGAATGGGGCTAGTGCTGTCTGTTGTTTATGTAACCTCCAAGGAGCTTCTGTTCATTGCTTTAGTTCTCACCTTTATTTTCTCCCTGTGCAGAGCCGTAGTAATTGAAGAGCCTCTCCAGCATGGTTTCCTCTGAGCCCCCAGGCTGAACAGCCTCCTCCTCCATCAGCCACAGCAGGCCCCGAGCCTCATCCGTCCTAGCCAGAGTACGCACCTGTGATGGAAACCAACAGCCACAAATACGTCCTCACCTACTTTTGTATTCACAATCACTTTCTTTTACCTTGATGGAAAAAACACTAATGTCTAGGCAAGCATACAAATATTTTCTCAGCACCTAAGCTGGCAGTTCAGAACTTAATTCCCTCCTTTCTGGTGGTGAGAGTAATTACACAAACACTGTCAATGTACTTATGATGTCATTGGCTCCACCAAACTCCTAGTTGCCGTGGCCTTCTTGCTAAGTTTGCTCACCCACTAAAGTTAATTTATCTGGTGGAAATAGGCTTACGGAAATACGCAAAATGGAGGAAAAGAGAACAAATAGCTATGGGCGAAGGTTAGAGACAGGCCACATGAAATTAGTGGATGAATTTAGTGTCAATATTGACCGCCTTGCATAATCACGAAAACCAGGATTGCAAGAGGGCTGTCTATGACCAAATTAAAAACAAAAAAAGCCACAAAGCAAGTCAGTTAAGTCATGTCCTCTGTTTTGGTCTCCATTGTGCTGCGACCGAGCTACAACGTGATGACCTATGTACAAGAGGTAACCGTGGTCAGGCCTGGTCACGGCTGGGGCAATGTGAGTGCAGGCCAGCGAGGGACTGGGGAGTAGTCAGTTATTTGCATGTATCAATCTGGTCAGAGCCCTGGATTTTAATTAGATGGCTCACATGCGCCCTCACTGCATGCCTCTAAAAAATAACTCAAATGATTTCAAACATTTTCCTGTTGTCAAACTGTGTTTATGCATAGTTTAACCTGTGGGAGAAAAAAAAAAGCACTATTAAACCTCATTTTGGGGCAAAGTTCCCAAACTTTAAGTGTTTTTTATAGGGCCGTCAGTTTAACGCGTTAATTAGATTAATTCATTACACTGAAAATTAACGCGTTATCAAAATTAATGCAATTAATTCTGAGATTCTGAGTGGCACAAGCATTTTAGATTTGGCCCATTGAATGACCCGTAGGCTACTTGGCAGTGGCACGTCACTGTAGCACTAGCACCGGGGAACGTCCGGATGCGTTTGTCACTTCCCACCTGCGTCGCTAGCAGGGCTGTAACGACACACGTATCGAAGCTGAAATGGCGACACTCAGATCCACGAACCTGTCTCGCGCTGTGAGAAGGCAGAATCGCGACACAACTTCCAGTCCAGATCAGCCCTATGATGAGCTGTAAGTAACACCACATTAACACCGCAGCGGTCGTTTGCCAATTCTCCGCCGTTGTTCATTTACAGAGCGAAACATCGCTGTAAAGACCAACCGCTGTGTAATTCACACAGAATTGGCTGCGGCTCCTAAAGAGACGTGACGGTACACGTCATGATGATGACGTGTGTGTGTTTTCAAGGGGTTACCCCGGTGTCTCCCCTCCCTGTCAGTCAAAACCGACGGAGACTGTCTTCCGGGGTAAAGTTCACTGAAGTCTCGGTCCGGAGGGCTGACCGTCGCAGAGATTTTTTTTCATCAGAAACACTTGGTGAGGTAAAGTTTTTTTGCCGGTGACAGACGCATGGCAGAAATGTGACGATGAGTCTGTAGGACGGGCGGGAGGAAGGACGCTTCTCCACGTACAGCTGTGGTATTTTTAACTTGTTGCCAAAGACAGTTACAGTTACTACGTTACCTTAGTTTGGTTCTGTAACGTTGTTTTGTGGGACATTTCTCTATAATAAGTTGAGTGAAGGATCTGTGCAGTTAACAGACCATCAGATAGACACGCCCTCCACAATACTGCACCTCTGATACTATCAGACAATGTCCTAGAATTCAAATTCTTTATTTGGGTACCTTTAGCAGATATGAGATTAAAATGCGATTAATTAGATTAATTAATTACAAATCCTGTAATTAATTAGATTATTTTTTTAATCGCCTGACAGCCCTAGTTTTTTATATTAGGAATGTGATGATGACATTGTGACTTTATACATGCAGATTTTGAGCCCTATTTAAATTATCTATGGCACTAAATGCAAATGCATTTAGGCCGTGTCCAAGTCCATTTTGCTAGTTAACTGGCAAATAATCTTGGCGCAAAGTGAGGTGCACGGCACAGAGGGCTTGTGTTCATTAGACTCCTCATAATAAGTAATGGGTGTGTTCACTGATATTTAACTGAGGAGGAAGAGGTAAAGGAAAAGGAGGAGAAGTGCTGCTGCGTGTGTGTGTGTGTGCATAGATCTCAGTTTGTGAGTCACTCTGGACAGTTTTAATCATTTCAAAGCTGAAACACAGTCTAAAGTAAAATCAAACTAGCCAACCAAAATAGCACAACAGCAATGCTACAGTATTTCTGCAAAAGCTTCTGGTCTACACATCCACTTCATGAAGCAGACCCAACACAAGGTAATGTTAATGTTAGATTTATGAAGGTATTGTTGGTGCAAAAGGTTTGAGGATCTGTAACCGTGGAATTTGTAGTTGTGTACAGTGATTATGTATCAGTAAATTTGAGGTCACAGACTCTGAGTTGTGTACTTGTAGATTTTTTTTCTCTCCACAAATACAACACTTTCACACATTCTTAATTACAGGTGCACAAATCCTATTTTACAAGTCACAGATTAAAAAACTGACACGCTCACATTTTTGCTCCTATTGTTGAAGTATATTTGGTGCAAAACATATTTGTGTACCTGTATCAAACAATGTGAAGTTGTGGACAAAATCTGAATATGTGCAAATTTGAATGAAACTGCAATAAATGTTTAATGTATGTAAAATAATTTCTCACGAAAATATTTGTGTTCTTTTAAAACACAAATCAATAAGTACAACTGCTTGAATCTTCCCCACGAGTCGCAGATTCTGTTTCCTTCAACTACAAATCACAAATCGCGCCCTCCATTGAGATATGTGTTGCAAAACTATCTGTGCATTCAGTCCATGGAGCAAAAGACGGGTGCTGATGTGAGATCGACTGATCCCACAGTCAATCAGAGGGAGAGGGGCTTTGTCCCACAGCCAATCAGAGGAGAGGGGCTTTTGTCTACATGCGGAGTGAAAAGGGGAAGAAGAGTTCCCATCGGTGGATTCAGCACATGCTAAACTAACAGCAGCAGTGACAGACTGTGGTCAAGCCAGCTGTGGTTTGCGTTTGCTTGGTCAAATCAGATGCACATTTTTTACTAGTGCGTGAATCTACTAACATTTATGGTAATCGTAATGAAACCGCTCTGAAGAGCTGTTGGTAGTAACTGTGGGTCAGACTTCAGTCTCACAATCAGACCCATGAAAATTACGATACTTTTACAGTAATTATTCCCGGTAATAAACTGAACGTATCACGAAGGTATGCTTCCGGATTTCAAAGTAAAGACATAACGACAAGAGAAAAAAAAAAAAAAAAAAAATGTGTTTCCGTAAGTAGTTCAAGATTCATATACTGCTGGACTTAGTACTTCCTAGACTACGTGCATAAATAATATGAAGTACTTTTACTGCATACTTTTTGAGTAATCATGTGTCAGAATCCTTAACAGAGAAAAGAATAAGGATAATTCGCCCAACTTTGTGGAATGTGGAATAAAAAATATATTTTCTATAAGTAGTCCAAGATTCGTATACTGCTGAAATAAGTACTTCCTAGACTACTTGCATGCATAGTATGAAGTTCTTTTACTGAGTACTTTTGGAGTCATACTTTGTCACCATGTATGGAAGCACTGCCTTCTGCAGCTGTAAGATATAATTTGTACACTTGAGAAGACTTTTTAGAATTATCATCAGAAAGGTGATGTTATGTTTCTCCTCCATGTTCATGCTTTATAAACTCTCAAAGTAAGCCATCTGTGTCTCTGAGTCTTCTTTATTTCTCCTGAACGCTCAATTGAGCAGAAATTCCACAATTGCCGTTATAAAACAGGGTCTCAACACAACAAAGACTGGTAAGTGCAAAATTCTTTATCTTTGCCCTTGCTATGTCTGAGTTTGATGAGATCTAAAATAAACTGTATATTTTGGCTGAAATGAATCCAAATTTGACCAAAATGACTACATTGTGAATATTGGAAATTATTAAACTGTGTAAAGCACAGTGAATATCGGAAATAATCGACAAAAATTAAAGCAATTGATCTGAGTTGGGCTTGAAATGAGTGTGCATGCACCACGGTGTATGCAGCCTATCAGTTGCTCCTGCTTACTTTAACTTTGTTTTCAACTTTTTTACCTCTCTTCTTTATCTTACTTACTCTGTTTTTACTTTAGTAATTTATTAAGCTATAGCTTCTCTAATCATTCTTGTTTAGAGAGTTTTTGTTGTTTCACTTGTGGTGGAATCGCTCCTTTTACTCTGCCACTCGACCATCGCTCAGCAACACCACATTGTTTATTCCAGGGATCAGCTGATGGAGCTGAAGCCGGTCGGCTTGGCTCCGGTGATGGAGGATATCCCTGCTGAACTTTGGAGGAAGACACACCAGGGATGTAGAGGGAAAGGATTGCTACAGCGGAGGAAAGGAGAGAAACACCTGAGACTTATGGAGAGGAAGACAAGCCGTGTCTCCCATCTCTCATCGTGGGCAACGTGAGATCACTGGGGAATAAAATGGACGATCTTACAGCGCTAACCCAGAGTCATCAGGAATACCAGGAGTGTAGCTTGATTATTTTCTTGGAGTCATGGCTACACATGGATGTTCCTGACCACAATGTTTCCAACGAGGGTTTTCACACTGTCTGGGCTGACAGGGACTGCACTACGAGCGGGAAGCGTAAAGGAGACGGGCTTGCTGTTTGCGTGACAGGGGGTGCAATCCTGGTCACATTACCATAAAAGACTGCATCTGCAGCCCGGATATTGAACTGTTAGCTGTGGGCCTCCGTTCCTACTATTTACCCTGCGAATTCTCATATGCTATTGTAGTGGCTGTGTATATTCCCCCATCTGCTAACCCGACGTCGACATGTGACGTCATCCACTCGACAATAGCCGGACTACAGACTGCACACCCGAGTGATGTCATTATAATCTCGGGTGACTTCAACCATGTCTCCATAAAAAACACAATATGTGACCACAGACAGTCTCTTCACTTCAAGATGAAATGTTATTTTCAAAAAACAGTGTGTGTCTAGCACACACGAACATATAAACTCAGGGCTGTTTTGAGGTGACTGACAGGGACATTGATGGGCTTACGACAATCACCATGACAACCAGATGCGAGAGGACATTGGCGTGAATATTGCCGCTTCTCAATCCATAACAAAAAGCTACTTTTTCTGCTGAAAGCCAAATTGTCTCTACAAGCTCCAGGGCTTGTAAAGACAAGCTTTAAAGGCTGCACACCTTCTCCACTGAACAGCTGTTAGCCCGGCTGATCAGCTGTTAGCCCGGCTGATCAGCTGTTAGCCCGGCTGTTAGCCCCACTGATCAACTGTTTAGCCTATCAACGCTAACTTCCAAACCGGCATACTCAATTCTCTGTGGGCTGTTCAGCGTTGCTTCGTTGGTCCTCTCTCCACTACAGCCTCGGGATTAATCACGGCCTGGCTACTGTATCACTCTCCTCTGCTACTGTGGTCTCCCCCGACATACGCCGATGTTGGTTGGTCGCTGCTCCGCCGCTGCTGACGGGGTCTTCAAATACTCAATGCAGGAGCTCCTGGACCTTTCTGTAACTTCACCCCAAACTCCATCACTCGGATTAAATCTCTTGGTCTCCTTTGTCGCCCCTGCTATATGCACAGGGCCTCCAGACGCTAGTTTATTACAGACAATGCTTGCCTATTACTTGCAGCGCTGATTGTGGTGTTACTATTCCCTCCATGCTGACTGAAAGGTGCTCCATCACACCAGCACAACGTCATCAAAACCAACAATAGATGCGCACACTGAGCTATCTATACCTTGGCTTGTGTGAATGGTGCTGTTTCCTTCACATCCCCTGCATCAGCATCTGTGAACAACACTGCAGCTTTCATGCTGCTGAATCCACGTTAACTAAACAACAAAGCATGACTCATCCATGACATCATCACAGACAGGAAAATTGACCTTCTTAACTCTAGATCAAGCCACTCCCCTAAGCTATGTTTACATCCAGAAGCCCCGCTCTAAGGGTCGTGGTGGTGGGCTGGCAGTCATACATCGAGCTGACATCCTGGTTAAACAACTTCCAGTGCTGAATGTCACCTCATTTGAGTGTGCAGCCTTCTCTCTGGCTGGGCATACACAGCTACAGGTTGTCCTCATCTACCGCCCTCCAAAAGCCTCCTCCACCTTCCTGTCTGAGCTGTCTGAGCTACTCATCTCCATCTGCTCAACATCCATGTGGACTCCACCAGCTGCCCGTTTGGCTCTGAATTCCTGTCACTCCTGGATTGCTTCAACATCACACAGCATGTTAAAGGTCCCACCCATGTCAAAGGCCACACACTGGATCTGGTGTGCTTCACTGGCACAGCTCCCTCCCATCTACAGGGCCTGGACGAGGCAAAACATCATATACAGAAATATCAAGACAGTGAACACTCTGGCCCTGACTAATATCCTGGAAACCCACCTGGCCTCTGATCCCCTTGACACCTCACTGGATGGGCTAGTGGCCCACTATAATGCTACTGTCTCCTGGGGTCTTGACTCCCTTGCCCCTCTTAAAACCCAGACTGTCTCATTTACCCATTCTGCCCCCTTGTTCACCATTGAACTTCCCACCCTAAAGACTACTGGTCGCCACCTGGAGAGGCTCTATAAAAGATCTAGCTTCACAGTCCACCATGAAGCCTACAAAGACCACATTAGGTCTTATAACAGGGTTTCTGCCGGTTTGAACAAGTCAAATTTAAGACCTTTTTAAGACCTTTTTAAGACCATTTTGAACTAAATTTAAGACCTACACGAAGTACAAAAAAGTAAGGAAAAATGCGGTCCCAGAATTACTTTAAAAAAACAAACAAAACACATTCATTGCCATTCACAGAGCAGCTCAAACAATGAAGAATGGAGTGGATGAGTGTGTGTCAGGGCTATTATAGTTTTAAATTTTTTTGTTTTTATTTTAATTTAGTTTTTCAATTTGTGTTTTCATTTTAGTTTAGTTTTAATTAGTTTAACACGTGATCTAAGTAGTTGAAGTATAGTTTTTATCTAGGAATTTAATTTTAGTTAATTATAATATCCCTGGTGTGTGTGTGTGTGTGTGTGTGTGTGTGTGTGTGTGTGTGTGTGTGTGTGTGTGTGTGTGTGTGTGTGCGCGCACACACACACACACACACACGGTGTTCAAAATCGAAAGCACCTCCACCTCGGAGTTGGTCCAATTTGAGGGTCCTCTGGCAGATTCCGCTGTCGAAGTCGTTCCAGAATTGGCGAAGTGTGCGCCGATAAATTCCGACCGCATTGTTGGCAAAATAAAACGTACGTTCCTGGATACTTCAGACAGAAGAACAGACGGAGCTGACTGTGAATCTCACCAACACATTTCCTCCAAAAAAAAAAAAAGGGGGCGATGACGGAAGCGGTAAATGAACGTACATATTTAAGACCTGACTACATGTAATTTAAGACCTATATGCAAAATATGGACGTATTTAAGACTTTTTAAGGCCTAAAATTGAGATTGTCAAATTTAAGACTTTTTAAGACTCCGCGGAAACCCTGTATAAAGAAGCTCTCTCCAAGGCCAAAACAAACTACTACACCATCCTAATTGGAGACCAGCAAAATAACCCCAGAATGTTATTCTCCACCATTAACTGGCTCCTTAGCCCTCTCAATGTCCCCCAGCTTTCTGGTGGCCCTGACCTCTGCTTCAAGTTCCTGGACTTCTTCCTGGAAAAGGTGGTTACCATTCACCAGCAACTCCTGGCATCTGCCACCACCCCACCTTATGCACCTCTGACACGGACAACTGTTCCTCAAACTGTTTGCCTGCCCCAGTGCTCTTTCTCCTCCTTCTCTCCTGTGGACTCTATTTCTGTTGCCTCGTTGGTCTTCTAGGCAAAAGCCTCCACCTGCTCCCTTGACCCAATGCCAACAACACTGGTGAAGCCTTCCCTGCCTGCCCTATGCCCCCTCATGGTGGACATTATCAACTCATCCCTAGAATTTGGCATGGTACCGTCCATCTTCAAAACAGCTTCAGTGATCCCCAGACTCAAGAAGTCAGGTCTGGACTCTGTTGACTTACATGACTACCGGCCGATCTCCAACCTTCCTTTGCTTAGCAAAATCCTGGAAAGAGCAGTTGCTGCCCAACTCCAGCAGCACATGTCCAACCATAAGCTCTATGAACCCCTTCAGTCTGGCTTCAGGGCACGCCATAGCACAGAAACTGCCTTCATCAAGATCACCAACGACCTCCTCGTCGCTGCAGATTCTGGCCACATCAGTATTCTGATCCTCCTGGACCTCTCTGCAGCCTTTGACACAATCTCCCACACCATTCTCCTTACACGCCTATCTGAATACCTTGACCTCACCGGTACAGCACTCTCCTGGTTCCAGTCCTATTTAACAAACAGGAAACAGTTTGTCACCATTGGAGACTCCAGTTCCACCCTAACTCCAGTCAACCAGGGCGTGCCTCAAGACTCTGTGCTTGGACCCCTCCTCTTCACCATCTACATGCTCCCCCTTGGTCAGATATATACAAATACGTCACATCCGGCGAAAATTAACCGGCGAAAATAACGATCCTGCATTGTCACTGGGCGTGGTCGTGACCTGCGGGCTCTGTAGCGCCCCCTAATGTTCCTCCCTGCCTTCCACCATGCGGTGGAAACCATTTTTTCCCCTCGCCGTCGAGCATCAAGGCTTTATAACTTCAACATACAATTTCCTATCCACACCAAACTGCTCATAAGTGTAGAGGCTGTCTCCCCGAATACATCTCCGCATCAATACTAAGTCGGTCATTTTGCTTTTGGCCACCATTTTGAAAAATTGCCAATCTTCGTACTTAAATGATCTCCTCCTACAGACGTAACACCACCGACTTCACAGTCACTCAGTATCATCCTCTGACCTTGAAGATGAAAATTTATGGAAATCTTTATCCTAGGTCATACCTGCTGGCCGCGGTGGAGCGGTCAATTCAAATCCTTCGCCGTAAAGCATCAGGTCCTCATAACTTCTTCATACAATTTCCTATCTCGGCCAAAGCTCACAGAAATGTAGAGGGAGTCGCCCTGAATAGATCTGTGTTGTCATTGGGCGTGGTCGTGTCCTGCACGCTCTGTAGCGCCCCCTATTGTGATGCCCCGCCTCCTGCATGCGCATAGATGAAAGAAATTAGGTACGCAGATTCATCATGAGCAGACGCACAAAAAACCCTTTTGGACCGATACCGTCACTCTAACAGGAAGTCCGCCATTTTGATGTGTGGCGGCATTATTGTCAGATTCATACCTACTTTGAAAATTATCTTGTCCTAGAGCTTAAACACCACAGTTTTCAAATTAACTCAGTTATCTTCTTCATGCCTTGAAGAACAAAAGTTATGGAAATCATTCAGCTGCGCCAAACTTTAGTGGGCGGGGCGGTGGAAACCATTTTTTCCCCTCGCTGTCGAGCATCCAGGCTTTATAACTTCAACATACAATTTCCTATCCACACCAAACTGCTCGTAAGTGTAGAGGCTGTCTCTCCGAATACATCTCCGCATCAATACTAAATCGGCCATTTTGCTTTTGGCCGCCATTTTGAAATATTTCCAATCCTAGAACTGTAATGACATCCTCCTATAGATTTAACACAACAGACTTCACAGTCACTCAGTATCATCCACAGACCTTAAAGATGAAAACCTGTTCAAAGCTTTCGCCTACATCATACCTGTTGGCCATGGTGGGGCGGTCAATTTAAATCCTTCGCCATAAAGCATCAAGTCCTGGTAACTTCAACATACAATTCCCCTTCTACACCAAATCTCTGGAGAATGTAGAGGGAGTCGCCCTGAATATATCTGTGCATCAAAACTGTTTCACAATCATAGCGCCACCCACTGGACACAGGAAGTCAGACAAACATCATCCAATTGACATGACGTTTACCGCTTGTTTTCTCCACAGCATGACATGCAAGTAACAGGTGAGCGTGCAATCCAACGGCGTTGCAGCCTGACACATCTGCTGGCCGTGGTGGTGCCGTCCATTTAAATCCTTCGCCATAAAGCATCAAGTCCTCGTTACTTCACCATACAATGACCTATCTGCGCCAAATATCTCAGGAATGTAGAGGAGTCGCCCTGAATATATCTGTGCATCAAAACTGAGTCGTATCTATAGCGCCACCCAATGGACACAGGAAGTCAGACAAAAATCGTCCAAATAACATGACGTTTACCGCTAAATTTCTCCCCATCGTGACATGCAAGTAACAGGTCAGCGCGCAGTCCGACGGCGCTGAAGGCCAACGCGCGTGGACTGCGAGGGCCCGTTCATCACTGCTTGCAGTTTTAATTATTATTATTATCATTATTATTGTTATTATCATTATTATTATTACTGAGTGCATTACAGACTACATACATTTCTGTGTGGACAGCATTGTCCCAGGGCCTGGGCCTCCAGAGGGTCCCTGTGTTATGGAAGACGTCCTGCCTCATTCCAGTGCCAAAGACGCTGCAGCGCAACAGTTTCTCGGACTACTGACCAGTGGCACTCTGGAGAGACTCGTCCTGGAGCAGCTCAGGCCTATGGTCAGGCTGCACCTGGATCCCCTCCAGTTCGTCTACCAGCCCCGGATTAGAGTAGAGGATGCCATCATTTACCTGCTGAACCGCATCTACGCCCACCTGGACAAGCCGGGGAGCACTGTGAGGGTCACGTTCCTTGACTTCTCCAATGCTTCCAATGCCATCAGGCCTGCTCTACTGGGTGACAAGACGACGGCGATACTGGTGGATCCCCCCCTTGTGTCTTGGATTGTGGATTACCCCACGGGCCGGCCACAGTACGTGTGCTTGCAGCACTGTGTGTCAGATGCAGTGGTCTGCAACACCGGGGCCCCACTTCCTCGGCATCGTATCAAGAATATTTGCGTCCATACGGATCCTCTGAAAGTGACTGAAAATGCTGTAGTTCATACTCCAGGCCTAGAGGTGGCGCTTGAAATTCACCAAAAACGGAGAAGAAGAGATGGAGTACAAGTATGTAGTCCAGTGTTTCCTCTACATTCATTTAGGAGTGGCAGCCCGCCATTCCTAAATCCTAGCCGCTGCTCCTTCAAATTTCTCTTTTTTTAATTATTATTATTATTTTTTTTAAATTGTCGCAAATACACCACCGCCGCATGTCTCCACCTTCACAGCAGAGTCCTGCACTGGGTCGGTCACTCTCGAGTAAGGTAAACTACAGATAACTATCTTGCTCAGTATCTACTCTTTGCACCTCGTCTGCACCTCGATGACGGACCACAGCGTGTTTTAAATCAGGTGACAGAATAACAACAGTCTCAGTAGGCTACAGATCAGTGGTCGCTGTTGCCGATGTGTTTTTAAAATTAGCGGGTTTGATTTTCGTGTCGCACGTCGCGCTCGAGTGCTAGTGGAAAAGAAAAAAAACTGAGTGTCTCAGTCCGCTGGGCTTATAAATAATCAACACTGATGATCATTCAGGACATCTGCGCCGTAACGTGCGTGGGCCCTGTGTCGCGGGTGGCGGGGGGTGACGGCGGCGACGACAACAGAGCAGTACGATCCTGTGTAGGAGCTGTCCATGGTTACTTAACCAAAAGTCTCTTGAAGTAGGCTATCAAACAAAGACAACTATAGACTGAGGAAGTTTGAATAGGTGGTTGGATACAGAAGTTATCATGACGTGAACCGTAGCCTATGTTGCGAAGAATGTTTTCGTGTGGACGGCCTCAGAGTCTTGCCATCTTCAGAAGTTTTCTGCTGACTCTGCTGTTGTCTGATGTATCAACAAGGGTGAAGAGGCTGAGTACAGGGCTGTGGTGGAAAACTTGGTCTCATAGTGTGAGCTGAACCACCTGCAGCTCAACACAACAAAGACAACAGAACTGGTGGTGGATCTGAGGAGAAGCAGGACACCAGTGACCCCAGTTTCCATCCTGGGGCATAACGTGGACATTGTCGAACACTACAAACATCTGGGGGTGTTCATCGACAATAAACTGGATGGGACTAAGAACACTGAAGTCCTTTACAAGAAGGGACAGAGCCGTTTCTATTTTCTAAGGAGGCTCGCTCCTTTAACATCTGCCGGACTATGCTGAGGATGTTTTATGAGTCTGTGGTGGCCAGTGCTATTCTGTTTGCTATCATGTGCTGGGGCAGTAGACTGAGTGTAGCCGATGCCAACAGACTCAATAAGCTGATCAGGAAGGCCAGTGATGTTGTGGGGTGGAGCTGGACACTTTGACAGCAGTGTCAGACAGGAAGATGCTGTCGAAGGTGCAGGCCATACTGCAGTATGGCTCTCACTGAGCAAATGCACCACTGAGCTCCACAGGAAGTCATTCTTACCTGTGGCCATTAAACTGTACAACCCCTCCCTCTGAAGATCGGACTCATTTGGCCATTTATAAAACAAAACAAACAAATATAACTTCTCATTCTCATTTAATTTATAACGCTACAACCATTTAATTGTATATATTTCCAGATGGTCTACTTTACTATTTTATGATTTATTTTAATTTAATGTCTACTTTAATATTTTATTTTTATTTCATTGTCTATTTTAGTATTTACTCAAATCTTTATCTCCTGTTTCCATTCATGCTGTATTTCCATTCATGAGTCATCATTTCTACTTTGCACGGAGCATTGGAACAAAAACAATTTCCCCCCGGCGATTAATAAAGTACTCTGAATCTGAAAGACTAAAAATTAGTGTTTAATATGTATGTATACATTAGAGATGTTCCGTTTCAAATACTTGTGCTGCGGGTATTGGCCGATACCGATACCAGTGTGAAAAAAAACCCATCATACTATGCCTGCATGACTGTGATATGATTATCATTGTGGTGAGGCCTGGCTCAGGTTAAACCCTTTCTCACACTGAATGAATACAGCAAATGGAAGCCATTTATTTTCAAATTAATTTTTAAATAGAACAGTATAAAACAGTAGTGCAACAGCAACTTAACTAAATAAATCTAGAAAGATTTGTTTTTAAATTAAAGTGCAGCCACAAAGGCATTTAAATTACTTGGAAACCACCCAGTGTGACATTAAACCTAGCAAAGACATGGGGCACACGTCGGCGCTCCAAATGTCCGTGGAATTAATCTGTGTTCATTTGGTAACGCCTCGCTGCATGTTCAGTATGCAGCCGTTTTTGTCTGAAATAGCTAAGTTTCGTTTTGATCCAAAGTAAACAGAGTTGCGCGCATAAACTTCTCGTCCAGCGCCCTGTTTACACAACACTTAGCTCGCTTGTGTTTGGTATAACTAGCGCGTTTGCGCATATATGATGACCCGTGACCTGTGACCCGTGACGCGTACGAGAAGTGATCTCAGACTGGCCATCCTGTACGTCAGTCAGGTGGCATAGACATGACCTGTTGCAGAGTATCCTCTGGTGGATGCCAACACTCATAGCAGGTAAATAGATTCCTATTTCTAATAAATTACATGGTATCCGACCTGGACTCCAGTACTCGCCGATACCGATGCCAGCATTTTCGGCAGTATCAGAGGTATTTCCGATACTGGTATCGGAATCGGAACAACTCTAGTATACATATATATCTATATATCTATACATACATATGTACATATATATATATATCCATAGAGGCAGAGGAGGTTGGTCCTCCTCTATTTTTGAGAGGCAAGAGGAAGATCTTTTTTTTTTTTTTTAAGAAAGAGTAACTGGTTGAAATAAATCATTACCAAATCTCAGTATCATTTATAAAATATTGTATATATATTATATCATATTATATATTATATCATATAATGTCTTACTGAATAAGATACAATCTCAGGCCCAATCGCCCTGAATCTGGACCTGAATACCTCAAGGCTTCACTGAACACAAACACAACCTTAAGATGTGTCTTTATGAAACATTTCTCAGGACAGGCTTCAGGTAAGAGCAGAACACAAAGACATCACATGAACAGAGATGACTGAAACAGAGAGAGTGTTTGAGGTTTTTTGTGCTTACCAGAGCTTGGGTTGAGGCTTGGTCAATTGCTGCTACAGATATTGAGGTACTGGACTCTATGTCATCTAAAGCAAGCTCTATGTTTTCCTAGAGGCAGGAGGGGATAAAGGCGTAGGTTAGTAACCTAGAGAAGTTTTGCCAGCAAAACATGAGATCATCAATAAATCAACATAGCTATTCAGTTACATCATGCAATTAGCCAGTACCGGACTATGGACTGGGTTCTAGGGAGCACAATTAGTGCAATGAAATTTGGCGTTGTCATTGGAACTACTTCATCTGTGGTAGTAACTGCTAAGAAAATTGAAGATTTCAATGCTAAGAGCACCAATTGTTTTCTATTGGCCTGCACTCTATTGCAGTGAAGGGAAGCATTTAAAATTTGTAAAAAGTTATAATGGATGCCACTAGGTAGTGGCCACCAAGTGAGCAAGTAAATACAAAGAAATATCTAATTATATTGTTATCAGACCAGACCAACAATCTATAAAGGTATATTTGACTATATCTGAAGGTATTTTTGGTCACCACAGAGAATCTTAGGATAGTTGTGCTAATATGCGTAGGTTCTAAGTATGCCACTGCTTAGAGAAATGCTCTTTAGGACCAGCAGCACCTCCTTGTATCTCTCCAGCTCCTGGACGAAGGTGCGTTCATGGAACAGCGTCTGCAGCCTCTCCTGGGTGTAGTTGTGGCAGAGCTCCTCAAATGTGGCTCCCCGTTGCTGCTGAGCCAGCCGAGGGTTCTGGAAACCCGGAGTGTCCACAATCAGCAGGGAGCACAGAGAGTGTTGACTGGACTTAAGAGCCCTGGGGGACAGAAATATATCTTAACGCTTTTAAGACATAGTTCTATTCTTTGTTCTTAGTTTTGGTTTAACTGCTCCATCTTTTGCTGTTTTACTTCTTCTACCCGTTTTAATTAAAAACCCTAAATTTGTTTTATTTTGTGCTTTGTGGGTTCATTACTTTCCTCACCCTGGAATAACCCTGCAGTTAAAGTAGGGAATAAAGTGTTTTTTTGGCATTTCTGGTTGTGGAGTGGTGTAAGTAATGTATTGAACCTTGTTAATGAAAACATTAAAAACTTTTCAAGAACTCAGTACACCGTTTACCCTAAAAGATGGATCAGATATCTGGAGATATCTGCAAATAAGAAGTAGTTTAGGGAGTGTAATTAAGCAGTTACCTGGGGAAGATGATATGGTACAGTCCTACTTCAAATTACCAAAAATTAAACAGCCTCCATATTTTATAATATAGTTACTAATGCAATGTATGGTGCACCTGTGCCTGAATCAATTCAACTCCTGGACAGGTCGCGTTTACACACAATATCCAAGCCAGCATTTGTCATTGCTCTAACAGGCTTCATTTCAGACGCTAGGATTAACCTCGCTATTGGAAAAGTAAAGTCAGACCTGACAATAGAGAGTGGGTTAAGCTAATGACAGATAATGCATCATTTGAGTTCATGTTAGCTAACCTGCACAACCATAAAAAATCATATCCGCTTGTCTGAACAAGTTACTGTCTTTTCTTTCAGGACACGTGTCATAGGAGCCTTACATTATATTTTGGAGAAATATATTTGCCTTTGGATGTATGCCTCTTTTTGATATCTTGAATTATTCATTTTCTGTTAATTATTATGGTGTAAGGATGGGCCCTCTCTTTTATTTATATATTCTTAACAGGCAGGCTTGAGTAGCCGTCCACCATTACTCTCCTGCCTGTTAGGTCGCACACAGGGATCGACACTTTTTGTCTGCCATGATGGCGGCACGCCGGAGCTGCTAACGTGAGTTGTCCAAAAACCTTCTTTTTAGCAAACTCTGCATACACAAACAATGTTCTCAATGCTCGTGTTCATGTGTAGGGACCCTGATGATACTGCGAGCAAAGTTTCATGTTGGGTTGAGCCTTCTTAGTGTTTTAAAAATAGCGATTTTGATGCTAGCATAAGAGTGCCCCTGCACTCCATTGAAAATTAGCTTGCCCAAAAACGAAACTACGGTAAATCTTAAAAGTGCCTCTTTCGTCGTAATTATGCTTTTACATGAAGGTTTGATTCATACTCAATCGCAAATAAAGCCTTGGTTGCTTTTTGGCGACAGTTTCACTTTAAGTTTCGAGATCTCTCCAATTCACTTCTATTATAAAAACAACTTTTATTAAAACACTGAACATTGGAAAGAGTTGAAATGTATATAAAGTATTTGAGTTGTACAATGGGTCAAGCTCTGGTTAGTTTTACTACCAGCTGAAATCTAAACACTGAAAGCAGTGTGTGTTAAAAGGAGTTCAGATGTGAGTTATACTACATAATGGATAAAAGGAGTGAAAATGGCCAGTTGCAACTGATGTACACTATTATGAAGAAAAGAAGGAGTAAAATTCAGATACAAAAGGGGTAATAATGAACGGATGAATGGAAAAGAAGATAAACAGAGGAGAGGGAGGGAACAGGGAAACAAAAGCTAAAAGGAAGGAAGGGAGGAAGAGGAAAAAGAATACAGGGTGAATACGGAAGCAGGTATAACATTTGGAAATCACATAGTGGATGCTTTAGAAAAAAACTCCCTAGAGGATCCCAATAATGAGGTAACACATTTAAGGTTGAACATGAGGTCTAACCTGTTGATGAAGGAAACGACAAGAGTGAATATCTCAGAGTACAGTCCAGATGCCATGGCCTCCAAACACTCCAGAGCTATGATCTTAGAGCCTGATCAACAGAGGGGATTCCAAAGACAACAGATCAGAAGAACCACATGAAGAATATCAAATTAATTTGAAATCAATTTATTTCTAATCAAAGACACCCAGTCTACAACTGATGTGCATTTTTCAGGGCCAGTATGGGTGTTTAAGGATTGCACGTGTACTCTTTTCAAGCAAAACATGAGGATAGTGTTTTTTCTCCAAGCAACTTTGAGACAGCATTTACAGAAATGAAGGATGGATGGACGGACGGACAGACAACTTTACTAATCCAGAGAGGAAATTAGGTTATTTTAGCAGTACAATAGCAGTCTTTGCTACGTTCAGCTGCAGGTGGTTCTCCCTACACCACTTAACAAAACAACCAGGTCCCTGTACTCATCCTGCCCCCCACCCTCTACACACCCCACAATGGCCGTGTCATCAGAGAATTTATGCAGGTGACACGGGTCAGTGTGGTACTTAAAGTCTGCAGTGTAGGTGGTGAAGAGGAAGGGAGAAAGCACAGTTCCCTGAGGGGTGACAATGTTGCTGATCAGACACACAGTTCTGTCATCTCACAAATGGCAGGCTGCCTTTCAGATAGTCATCCACCCAAGTGACGAGGGGAGAATCCACTTGCATGTTCTCCAGTTTAGACTTCAGCAGCCTGGGCTGGATGGTGTTGAAGGTGCTGGACAAGTGGAAGAACATGACGTAGATAGTGGAGTTGGATTTATCCAGGAAGGAGTAGGCTTCCTGCAGCAGGTAGATGATTGCATCATTGGCCCCTACATGAGGCTGATATGGAAACTTGAGTGGGTCCTGTGATGGACACACTAGCGGTCTGAGGTGTGCTAGAACTAGCCTCTCCATGACCTTCCCCAGTACAGACACTGTCAGTTACCTAAAGCTGGCATCAGGGTTTGGGTTACATTCTTAGCATTTGTTTTTAACAGGACATTCCTAGATTTCTATCATAATTTTTAAACTACACTTTATTAGGACAAGGCACAACACATGCAAGCATTACAGTTTTTTTCAACACAACTGTAAAAAGGATCTCAATTACACTTCACTTCTCTAGACTGTATGTAAATATTTTCAGGTTTTATTCTTACCATGACAGCAAATTTAATAACTTTGGGTTGTGGACAAAACAAGACATTTTAAGGACCTCATCTCGATATTTGGGGAACACTGAACACAATTGTTCAACATTTTCTGACATTTTATAGACCAAACAACTGATTAATTGGGAAAATAAACAGATTATTGATAATGAAAGAAATGCTTGGTTGCAGTCCGAGAATATGGCTGTATGTTGGCCTTTCCATATGTGCTGCTCTGAACCCTGCATGTGATCTTACAAAAGAGGTTCAAGACTCTACAGTTTGGATTTTTACCTGAGCTGTCACCTTGGCTGGCCTCGTCCGATCCACCTCTGAAGGAGGTGGAATGCTGCAGTCCTTTGGCTTGGTGCTTAAAGATCGAAGAGGACAGTTCCTCCAAGGTACAGCCCAGCAGGTAGGCGGCCTTCTGGGCCCATTCATGATGGGCGAACTGCCTACGTCCAGCTATATAGAAAGCAAAAAAGACGACAGGTATAGAACAAAGAAGAGGGTGGAGGATGAATGGGGTAAAAAGGGTGCTACATTGAGATTTATCAGAAAACATCTACAATTTCTGTTCAGGTGCAGAGTGCTATTGCTTTTGTCAGAGCTGTTGCTTACATGAACTGAAAACACACTATAAAAGTACAAAAACAGTAACAACCATAGATTATCCTGTAACTCATAAAGGCATGTGTTATGGCACACTGATGAGACTACACCACTTGAAAGTGGCACTAGAGAAGCAAAAGAAAGAAAGTGCTTATGATGCACACACTGATGTTCACGACTGACATATCTGTGATCTCTGTGCAATCATACAGTACAGCATTTGTCATTAACCTGTATTGTTTATTATTTTAAACAAAGTCATGTTGATTAAATTGAGACACATAAAGCTTAAAACATGATTTTGTACAAAACCGCCTTGTTTTTAATTTTTTACTTCTGTTGTGTTGGCAGTAATACCCAACTCATCAAACTATGACAATCTGTTTCACTAACTGCCTGTCAGGATGCCCAGCCACCACATACTAGTGATGTGCGATATGGACAACATTTCATATCTTGATATAGCTAACTTTAAAGTGAACAAGCTTTTCTCTGCTTTTGAGAATGTGTTGTAATGTGACAGTGGTTTGGGAGTTGAATTTTGCTGACATGTGAAGCATCAGAAAGAGCCGTGTAAAGTGTCAGCAAACTTCTGATCCCTGTGATTTTCATATTATGCAACAGAAAGGGGTGAGGGACACCTCTGTGTGTAAACGTATGTTTCGCATCGTTTTGGTCCAAATGGATCTTGTAAACTCAGTGCCTGTAAACGCACTTTTATGAAACCTGGTCTCAGGGTGGAAAAATCCAAAAGTGTTGCCCTTGCGTTCTCGTGTGGACAGCGAATCCGCATACTTCGAAATTGATGACGCCATCGTCCCACCGCTCGACCTCTAACCTTCGACCTCTTGACCCTGCGACGTCTCATAACAACAACGGCGGACTACATGCTTGTGTTCGTGCTGCAGAAGATATTGAGCCTATCAGGGTTACTCGGACAAAATATTATGCTTCGCTGCCACTACACTGAGCAACAAAGGATTATGGACAACCGACCAGCCATTTTCATCTTCTTATGTGTTCGGTTTCTGCTTCTACTGTCTGTCTGTATACAGCAGGCAAGCTTTATGTGCATGCTCCGTCTCTTCTTCTCCGTTTTTGGTGAATTTCAAGCGTCACCTACAGGCCTGGAATATGAACTACAACGTGTTGAATCGTTTGCAATGGATCCGTTTGGATGCTAATATTCTTTAAACGATGCCTAGGACGACGGAGGAAAAAAAGATCTTTTTAGTACGTGATCTTTTTTTTTAGATCTTTTTTAGTACGTGAGGCCTGACAGAGAGGGGGAATCTTCATGAGGAAACAGGCAAACATGAGAGAGGAGGTGATGAAGAGAGGAGGAGGAGGAGGAGAAGAAACAATAAAAATGCTAATGACTTAAAGGCCTTGAAGGAATGATAAAGGCATTAAGACAGAAAACACAAACAAGGGAGGCTCGGAAACAAAGTTTAAGTGAAAACAGTCAGCAACCTGTGTGTTGTTTTTCCATTACCTTCATCTCCGTCTGCATTTCATAGGGCGCAGCATGCAAACATGCAAGTAAAGAGAGAGGGTTTGAGACAACACAGCTCATGGATTTATCAATTCAGTCACAGGAAAATATTAACATGAAACAACACTGACAACCCAGCATCATGCTTTAAAGGAGCAAGCTGAGAGGTTAGACATGGAACTGTTGAAACCACAAAGCCCTGTCATATGCAAGGGGATTGTTAATGATATTCTATTGACTGCCATGAGTCCTTGATAGGGTTTCCCTAGAAAACACAATAAAGTCAACTGAAGAATGTCCTCTAAATTAAGTAAGAGCCAGTGCAGACTGATGACTTTCAAATTCTTATAAGTATTGTATTTTCATGCTCCAGGGAATTTTTTAATGTGGATGCAGGGAGGCAAAAACTGACAGATGAGGTGTGCCGATTATTCTAGTTGGAGAAAAACTGGGTTGATTATTATTTAACAAAACAATGCAATGACATCTAACATCTGAGGAATGACGCTGCTCCTTCACTTTCCTTTACACTCTGTGCAAAAACCTCACTTCATCAAAATCACTGATGCTCCGTAGATGGGTACTATGTTCTGGGCAGTCAATCGCCTGCTGTAGAGCCTTCCTGTCCTGGGCCTAAACCATCACCTCAGCTACCATCATAAAACATTAATACACTAACAAAATGAAGATCAACCTTTAGGGAAAAAAACAAGCACTACGTTAAACAGCGAAAGCCACTGTATTTGGCAGAGATGGAGACTTGAGTCAATTCCAGTCACTGTTTTGATGACCTGCAACTTGACTTGACACAAGAGAAATGGCTTCATACTTGACTTGAGTCATGATGACTTGAATGATTTGTCCGTGTCATTATGATTGAGAAGCCATTAAGTAGTATTAGTATTACTAATTAGTACAATTAATTTATAAAATGCTTGTTTATTTGTAGTAGTAATTATATTACAAATCAATTAAAGCATTGTCATACTTTATGAACTGGTGAGAGAACTTGGCCTTTAATACCATTATTAGGCAGACATTGCCTTTTGTTTTCATAAAGACCAGATACTGCATGTGAGATTAAACTCACAGCAAAAATTAACTAGACAGCACTCAGCTAATTACTAGCACCATGCTAGTGTACATACAGGTCTATATGTGTATGTCTGAAATGACTGAAGACAGGTGCTGACATCTGGAAAGATTTCACTATTTTGTACAACTATAGTGAGAAAGGTTTTTTTTTCATGAGTAGGGTGACTCTTTAAGTTGACCATTCTCTGAAATTTATCAGTGTGACATCAAAAAGCGGCTAATAGAAAAACTCAAAACAGTATGCTGCCTGCTGACTGTTTGCATTCAAATGTCAAGTCTGACACCTGGTGGCCGTGGTAAAACGTCAACTCCAGTCTGAATATTTTACTTGAGTGAAAAGGATTTGCATGTATTTCTGTTCCATTTATGGAAATTTGAGCAGGACCATGTCATCATTATTGTTTGAGTAATGGGGTGACTTAAATAATTTCTATATGGTTGGCAGGACAGAGTGTTCAGAGACGATATGAGAGTGTTCAGAGCGATATGAGAAAAAGAAAGACAGAGGAATAACTAACGGTTGCATTCCAGAATAGAAAGCATGCTACATTGTATTTAGAACGTAAAAGAGAATAGTAGGTTTAGGTAACAAGTGAAAGGTCTCAAGTTGGTTCCTCTGCTCCATGTAAATTTGACACTGACCACCAGGTATAACATTTTTGTTGACTGCCATAAAATCCAGTTGTTCTGTCACAGCATTCGATTATTTGACTCCACTTCATAAATTGATTTTCAACACACTATAATAAACATTCATTGATAAATGGTACATTTATAGTTAATAACAATCATGTTAGTAGTTATTTCACTGTTAAAGGTCCCATATTATACTGTTTTTCATCAATTTCACACAGCCACGGTCCAAAAACTCTGTATTCAATATGCATTGCCCCAAACCCATCTGTGGTCCTGAATTCCAGCTGTCTAAAAGTCGCTCTACAGAGCTCTATTCAGAGCAGTCTGTTTCTGTACCTGCACCTTTAAATGCTCATGAGCTCCGTCTGTCAACGCCTACTTGGAGAGCCCTGCCTGCTAGTCACTCACAGGGAGAGGATTCCCCCTGCGTTAGCAGTAGCATGCGCTAATGTTTACGGTGGATGTATCGCTGGGGACAGCCTTCCATTGCGAAACCCCTCCATTCCGAAACACCCCCACTCCGAAACACAGCTGTTCCGAAATTAAACACGCTATCCGTGGTGCTGAAATCCACACTTCCAGCCGCACTCGCACAATTCTGAAGTGGGTTAAGGTTAGGGTTCGGAGTTCGGAGTGGGGGGGGTTCGGAATGGAGGGGTTTCCCAGATAGCCTTTTCGGAATAGCAGGGTCTTTGAAAAAAAAAAATTATGATGAATTGAAGTATATGTTCTGAACAGCGGGGTTTCGGAAAGGCGGGGTATAACCTATATCGCTATGGCTCACGGAGATTTTTTCGTTCAACTGAACCAGTTTGACCCAGAATCGGAGAGGCTCCTGAAGAAGTAAAGATTCTGTGGCTGCAGCAGGACGTTTCAGAATGGTTAGTGTGCCTGAATAATATTAATAATTAATAATTGTTCGTATGTGTTGTTACAGTTACTGCCAGGTAGCTAATGGCTAACAGCTAGCGAAAGCTGTGTTTGTCTCCAACACAGTCTCCAAACTCTTGGACACTGTTCCGCATCGTCTCAGTCTCCAGTCTACACATGTTTCCAGACTTCTTACTGTGACAACCAAGCTCCATCGTAATACTATTAACATTAAACTCGCTTCAAACGCCATTGCATAGTGGACTGAAGCAGAGCTAACTAGTAAGCCAATTTCTAGCAGACTTCTCCAGACTCGTAGGCAACTGTAAATACTATCAAACAGCGGCGACACTTATCGGTGGCTCGGGTGCAGTTGCTGGGTCCGGTATGGTTGGGACTGATCCTTTTATGAGGGTCAGTGTCAAGGCAAAGCCAGCTTTGTACTGTCCCTCGTCACTGAAGCAGTCCGATGTGAAGTGGTTAGCACACACACACAAGCTAACACGAACCGCAGCCGACACGTTGTCGTTAAAAAATGAAACGCAACCACTGTCTCTTCTGTTGTTCTGTAGCTGGGACAGAATATAGCACTGATGTTGATTTTTACAACCAACAACAGAGCACTTGCGTGTCCAGCTTTGAGCGGCGACATTGTGATACACTGCTGTCTCACTGCTGGACAAACCAAACTTGTAGTGTTGTGTCATTCAAACGAACGAATCTTTTAAGTGAACGAAGTGAACGGAATCACTTCAGGAACTGATTCGTTCCTTTCTCAGTTCAGTTGAGCTAAGCCGCGAGCATGCTGGCCAAGAGTGGTACTGCCGCGACTCACTCAGAGAACTGTGAGGATGTGATTCACGTTCGCGCTGTGATGCGTTCATGATTCGCGAACGAATACTGCACACAGAGAAGACAGAGCTGAGGACGTGATTCTCGTTCACGTACTGTGCTGCTGATAGTGGCGCAGTGTCACTCACTCACTCAGGGCAGAGGAGTTGATTCACCTTCAGTAACCGTACTGCTAAAATTAGCGTTGTGTTGCTAACATCAGTGTAGCATCATGTGATTTTACTGCACAATAAAAATCACTAATAATTTTAGTGCATGTATACCACTCAAAGCAGCGCTGCGTCTCCCGCGAATGATTGTGTACTATAGTCCGTGAACACACCGTCCCTCAGTAAGTGAACGTGAACCTCAAGGCTGAATCAAGAACTGAATGACGGATCGTTTGGCTATTTATCAGTTCAGAGAGTTGGAGAGCACTGAACTGATCATTTTAATGAACGGATTCTTGAGATTCAGTACAGTAAAAAGAACTGCCGTTCCCATCACTACTAACTTTGTTACGTAACGAAAGGAGCTGAATCTGAACAGCCTGTAGGAGCGCCGTGTTACCAGTGGGTGGGCTGCAGAGATCATGCAGGAATCCCTTGTTTTCATCATTCTGGGAGTTGGCAGGCTCAGGGAGGACCAGCTTATATATGTAGAGACCAGAGAAAACGTGTTTTTCATGATATGGGACCTTTAAAAACGAACACTGTTAGTAGTTTCACTGCTTTACAAACAGGCTTGGAGAGTAACAGCATACATGTAACGGGATTACGTAATTAGGATACACAAGAAAGGCAACTGTAATCCAGTTGTAAAGAAATGTACACAAATTGTAATTAGATTACATTTCCATTTAGTAAAAAGAGTGATTACTAACAGGATTCAAATTTTACAACAAAGAATGATATACTAGTCTGTTACCATGCACATGTGCACACATGATAACACCTCAGTAGTCTGATCAACCAGCATTTATAAACAAAGCAATTGTTTATTGTTAAGTCTCAGCCAACTTACACAAAAACATGTAAATAGTTAATAAATACTGTGTAGGTCATTTATCAACATTATTTGTATGCCAATAATAAAGTTGTAACTAATATTAATAAACCTTTACAAATGCAGAATTCAAACTTTTAGCTCCTCAGTTGATCAGTTGTGCGTATGTGTGAGTGTGTGTATGAGTGTGTATATATTTGTGTATGTCTCTGTGCATGACTGTGGGGGTGGGAGGGTTGGGTTCTTTTAATTTTCTTCTCCTGATTTTATTTGATGTTTCTCTTTTTCTGCTGTCTGTACATCTCTGAGAGGCACTTTGCGATACTTTTCTGTATGAAAAGCGCCATATAAATAAAGGTTGATTTTATTTGATTTGATCTGACGGTGAAATGGTGAATAAATGGTGAATAAATGGTGAAGTGAGACTCACCTTTGAATTGTTTATCAAATCAAAGCCAGGAAACACTGTGGATTACATTATACAGCGCTTTTGGTTTTCCCTTCTATTGTCCTCCGTGTCATTTGATGAAAAGGATTGTGATTCTGAGAGTGACATCAGAGTCTTCAAATCACACTGAACTTGGCCGAATACAGAGGATAAAAACAGGAGGAGAAATGTGCCACTGCTGTCTTAGAGACAGACAGAAGAGATGTCATGCATGTAATTGTTCAATTCAAATGATAAATCAAGATTAGTCTTAGCTGTTAGTTTTGTAAAAGGAATAAACAAAGTGTCTTAGAGATTGTGCCCTGGGCTTATCTGCCATTACAAGATGGGAACACACAAAACAAAATCAAACATCCAGTCAGGCCTTCATATTTAACCTTGACCATGCCTATCATACACCTGTGGACACAACATTCACAGTTCCTTCCCAATATATTTAGCCCCCATCTCAATAACCCTGTTCATGGTATGACCTTTATCCTTTTAAAATGTCTTAACACTATATTGCTGCTATAGAGCACTTAAAGCAGACAGTCAGGTGCACATTCACGAAAAATCTGATGTATTTGCAGCCTGTACCTTTAGTGGCTCCTGCAGCCCCCAAGTGATAAATAGCTCCCAAGATGAGCCAGAGGGCCTTCTGCTCTTCACCAGAGATGCCCAGCACCTTCATGGCTGCCTGCAGCTTGGTGAACTGCTGTGAGGCTCGCTGTTTGTCCTCAGGCTTGAGGAGATAAGATCAGATCAAACTTCAGTGATTATAATAGGCCACATAGATCACACAATGATAATGTGAAATGAATCCCTTTAAACAGACACATGTCAGTTAAATCATTTTTCTGTAGTCACCTTAGACTGGGGTAGGATCCCAAAAGCACTGTTCTCAGCCAGGTGGTTTAAGTGCAGCTCCGTTCTAGTAGAGAGAAGGAGAGAGGAAAGCCTTGGGGTCAGGAAGTTCCTGGGTGTCAGTGAAATGCTGACACCTCTGGATGTTGTTCAGCATTTTTAATATCACATGAATTTCACTGTTTTTTTAATATAGCTTATCAAACACTAACTGTCATCTGTAATGAAAAATGATAAGGATTCAAAAGTGAAGGCAGTTAGAGTGAACTACTGAGTGATTATTCTAAAGAAAAGAGTAAATGGAGGAAACCAGGGAGTGGTTTCAGACTCAGCCCCATTATAAAACAGTGGCTTTGAGACACTGGCAACAAGGACCGTAAACTGTGAGAGAGCTGTAGAAGAGTACATTTCATCAGAGAGAGGTAATTAAAGAAATTCTTATAATAAACTCTCAAAACACTGTGCTGTGCTGTGCTGTGCTGTGCCTGACCAATATTACACAATGTTATCCCACCTAACTCTTAATGTAAAAAAAACTGTGTCCATTTGCTTCTCCATGCTTAACAGGTCTGATCATGAAGCATTTCAGGTCAGGATTAAGGAGGAAATCACTGAAGTAGTGAATGAGGTGAAGGACTTAGGTATCATCCTAGACAAACATTTTAAATTTGACAGTCAGGTTAAGTACATCTGTAACAAGGTCAAACCAAATCTTAACTGTTTTCGTTTTATCAGAAGGAACCTGTAACACCAAGCTGCAAAACTATACATGCATGCTATGATTCTTTCTCGTTTATCATACTGCATCACATCATGGTCACAGGCCTCCACAACCACTATGAGACCTATAGTCTCCATATACAAGCATCCCACAATGCAAGACTTCTTTCTGCCAGTCTGCTCACTCTGTAAAGAAGGCCAAACTCTGGAATTCTCTACCCACTGAGTAAAGCTTTTAACAAAGGACTCAAACAGTGGCTAAAATCTAATCAACAGTGCACACATGAATAGTTCTTAACTGGTTTACTGATTGCTCATATTGCCTTTGCTCTGTTGCCTTTTTATGTTCCCTATTTGTCTGGTCTTTCCTTTTTCCATTCTTGTTATTTTAATTGCCCTATTTTCTAATTGCCCTATCTTTTCAAAAGCTGCCTATGAACACGTGTTGCGAATTAGCACTTGTGCTAAAACACTTAAACAATGCATCTGGTTTGTCCAATGTAATTGCTATGTCCTTTCAAATATACATTAAATTAAAAACAATTTTGATCCATTTGATCATTTTTATGATCATTTCTCAGGCTAATTCTATCAAATTATAAAATGTTTACAATAATGTTAACAAGAAAGATGAGGAACCACAACACATTTACACATCTGCGATCTGTAAACACTAACTGGCCAGGCACAACTAATAAATAAATTAGGGCTGTCAGGCGATTAAAAAAAATTATCTAATTAATTACAGGATTTGTAATTAATTAATCTAATTAATCGCATTTTAATCTCATATCTGCTAAAGGTACCCAAATAAAGAATTTGAATTCTAGGACATTGTCTGATAGTATTCGAGGAGCAGTATTGTGGAGGGCGTGTCTATCTGATGGTCTGTTAACTGCACAGATCCCTCACTCAACTTAATACAGAGAAATGTCCCACAAAACAACGTTACAGAACCAAACTAAGGTAACGTAGTAACTG
>CAEMYA010000552.1:32793-48981 GCA_903131615.1 Diplodus sargus | reverse complement strand
AACCCCTTGAAAATACACACACGTCATCATCATGACGTGTACCGTCACGTCTCTTTAGGAGCCGCAGCCAATTCTGTGTGAATTACACAGCGGTTGGTCTTTACAGCGATGTTTCGCTCTGTGAACGAACAACGGCGGAGAATTGGCGAACGGCCGCTGCGGTGTTAATGTGGTGTTACTTACAGCTCATCATAGGGCTGATCTGGACTGGAAGTTGTGTCGCGATTCTGCCTTCTCACAGCGCGAGACAGGTGCGTGGATCTGAGTGTCGCCATTTCAGCTTCGATACGTGTGTCCTTACAGCCCTGCTAGCGACGCAGGTGGGAAGTGACAAACGCGTCCGGACGTCCCCGGTGCTAGTGCTACAGTGACGTGCCACTGCCAAGTAGCCTACGGGTCATTCAATGGGCCAAACTTAAAATGCTCGTGCATTGAATTGCCACTCAGAATCTCAGAATTAATTGCGTTAATTTTATAACGCGTTAATTTGCCGTGTAATTAATTAATCTAATTAACGCGTTAAACTGACAGCCCTAAAATAAATACAACAAATGTGTATAACTTGGAAAACACTGAACATTTTAAATACTCCATAATTATGATATATATATAAACTCTTGATAGAAGAATCACTTTAAGCTGCTGTCGGCTCCGGCCATCAAGTAGTAAAAGACGTTGAATGTGGATTCTGCTTCAGGTCGTCTGCTCACACGCAGTTTCTCCAGCAGCATTGTCTAAACACGAAGAAACACTGAGTCAGAAGCAAGCATATTCTATTGATAAACACAGTACAGTTTGTTGAAATGTGGGTGGATTTGAGTGTAATATCTGAAACACTTTGGTTAGTTTTGGCTTATGGTTAAACTGTGAAACTACACTGCTTGAAAAAATCAAGGGAACACTTTAAAAATACATCAGATCTTGATGAACTAATTATTAACTAAATATTTACTAATGTACACTGTATCATTTGTTGAGAACAAAATAACGTAACAGCAGTCAATGGAAACCAAAATCATCAACCCACTGGGGGCTGGATCAAAATCAAACTGAAAATCAAAGTTAAAAAAGACTCAGTGGTGTGTGTGGCCCTCGAGCGCCTGGAAGCATCCCTGATCCTGGAGGATCTTCTACCAGACTTGGATGAGGGACAGTCTGTGCCGGTACTTGGCAGTGTTGGATTCACTGATACGTAACATCCCATAGCTGCTCAACTGGATTTAGGTCAGGGGAACGAGGGCCAATCAATGGCATCAATGCCTTCATCATCCAGGAACTGTCTACAGACTCTGGCCACATGCGGCCGGGCATAGTCCTGCACCAGGAGGAACTTAGGGCCCACTGCAGCAGCATAAGGTCTGACAATCGCTCTGAGGATTTCATCCTGTTACCTAACATCAGTCAGAGTACTGTTGGCTCTGACATGGAGGTCTGCGCGACCATTTAAAGACCATCACCGACCCACTGCCAAACCGGTCATGCTGAATGATGTTACAGGTAGCACAATGTCCCCCACGGTGTCTCCTGACTCGTTCACACCTGTAACATGTGCTCAGAGTGAACCTGCTCTTTCTGTGAAGAGAACAGGGCGCCAATGGTTGATCTGCCGATTCTGGTTCTGGTTCTCTTGTTAATGCCATTGGCAATACAAGGTGCTGGGCTGTGAGCACAGGACCCACTAGAGGCCCTCATGCCACCCTCATGGACTCTGTTTCTGACAGTTTGGTCAGAAACATGTACACCAGTAGCCTACTGGAAGTTATTTCATAGGGCTCTGGCAGTTCTACTGCTGTTCCTCCTCTAACAAATGAGCAGATACTGGTCCTGCTGCTGGTTTGATGTCCTTCTACAGCCCTGTCCTGTTCTCCTCATGTAACAGCCAGTCTCCTGGTATCTCCTCCATGCTCGCGAGACTCCGCTGGGAGACACAGCAAACCTTGTTGCGACTGCACGTATGGATGTGCCATCCTGGAGGAACTGGATTATCTGTGCAACCTGATTGGGCTGCAGGTACTGCCTCATGCTACCAGTAGTGACAAGAACATTAGCAAAAGTAAAGAGGAATCAGCCAGCAAGGATACGGAGAGAGCAATTGTTTGTGGCCACCACATGCAAAAACATTCACTTTTTGGTGGTTGTCTTATTTTTGCCTCTCCATTGCACCTGTTGTGACCTTCATTTGCACCAAAGCAGGTGAAACTGATTCACAGTTACTTGTGCATCATAAATGGACAGACTGATATCCCTGAAGCTTACCTAACTTGGTGTTCTACTGTCAAGATTAAGCGTTCCCTTAATTTTTTGGGGAAGTGTATTTTGGTCGCCCCAAAATATCTGCAAGGTGCGACTAAACATTTTCACTGGTTGCACCAGCACACCTGATATTTAGCTGCTTTGTGTGCACATCTGCTTTGTGAATATTAAGTGTGTGTGTGTGTGTGTGTGTGTGTGTGTGTGTGTGTGTGTGTGTGTGTGTGTGTGTGTGTGTGTGTTACCTGGATTGAGGCAAAGGCCACCTGGCCAGCCTGGTCAAAATCGAGGGACACTACGTGGGAGAAGCGGCTAGCGTTGGTGTTCATGGAAGTGGAGCTGTTGCCAAAAGCCTCCAGGATGGTGTACACGGCCTGCCACTTCTCAGCTGTGTCAGCAAAGACATTAAACACTGTAACTCATAATTTCCTTGGTAGGATCAGTGAAAACTCTTTCAAACTGGTTATCAACATTTTATTGGTTTATGGAACTCTTTTCTGCCTGCTGTTGTTTATCAATTGATGCTTGAGCAGTTTGTCTACCTGCAACTTAGAACATCTTTGAACAGATGACAAATTTAAAATGTTCCAGCAAGTAGACAGAGCCTATAGTTATCAGTCACATCAGAGATAACTCACCCATGATGCTAGTAAGTCTGCAACCAGTACTTGTGCACAAAACTGATCACAGACTGAAAAGACCAAGGCTCACAAGAACATGCACCTATTTTCATTTTCAACTGTCTGCTGTAAACATCCATCAGTTTAAAGACCCATTCGCTGCTTCAGCTTTGACCGTTTTCAAGTTTACCTACAAATACGGTGGTTTAGATAAACTGTTGGTTTGTTTATCATATTGGCAATAGGGCTGCACTATTAATCAAAATTAACTGAAGTCACAAAATCAAGTACAATATCCAAATCGCAAGAATCTGCAATTTTTTTTAAGGGTAAAATGTGTGAGACTCAACATTATAACAAAGAACTGTAGTGCTGCAGAGATGATCTGGCAAACACATCTTCATAATAATGTATGAAGAAGAAAACATGTTTGTTTGGTACAGATCCAAAAATTAAAACTGTGATACAAAAATGATCATTCCCATCAAAGAAATAAGATAATTTATTTTTGTGGAAGTTAAGTTTAGAAAATAGACTCCATATTATATCTAAGGAAACCATTTCCATATTGCAGTTCTGTTACCTCTTTTAGTCTGACAAACTCTCCATCAGTTCCCACTGCAGTGATACAGCACAGCACTATGTGCACCTTACGAAGTGGCATGCATCATATACATTTATGTATTTTGACTCTGTTCCCCTTTTCACTGTTTGCAGTCTCACCAGAGAAGATTTTGCCCGTGCTCCCAGCAATGGATACCAAATACTGGACCAGGTGCTGACAGTTTGTGGTCTTGCCGCTGCCAGATTTGCCAAGCAGCACGATGGACTGATCTTGCCGGGTGGTAAGTAGGTTGCGGTAGGCCGACTGAGCTACAGAGTAGATATGAGGAGCAGAGTCCTCACGCCGACATCCTTTGAACATGTGCATCACCTGAAGAGGAGGGAAAAGATACTTAAAGCAAGGGAGGAACACAAAAGAAGCACATCCACAAAGAGGCAATTAAATATCAGCCACAACCACAGTGCACAGCGCTTGACAGGTGGTTTGCAAGCTTTATCGACATGATTAATTCATTCTATATTTCATATTTCTTCAGAGCTAAATTTCAGGTAGAACTGGAATACTGTAAAAATGCTTGAACACTAATCGATTTTATCTAAATGTGCCAATTTTTATATTTTTTCATTTGCTGAGAGAAACTTGTCTAATGAATCCACAAGACCCAGTTTAGATGGCAAAGGTTAAATTTGTTGGCTTCACATTTTCAGTGAAATAATGCTAGTATATTCACACAACATGGACTGAAACTTTAAAATATCATTCCAAAACTATGGGCATTAATAAAATACCAGCTTGCTGCAGTCAACAGGTCTTAAAGTTTACCTTCTCAGAGTACATGGAGGGTGTGCTGAGAGGGTTGATGATGACCATGTTGGGTCCAGCATAGGTGTGGATGAGGTTGCCTCCGTAGCGCTGCCTCAGGCAGTGCATCACACTGGATTCATTCAGATAGAGCAATGAGGCTAGGTCCTCTGATCGACCGTATGATGGCGGGTTGGCCTACACAAACAGAGATGACAATGATGGCATTCAAATAGCAAAAGATGTATACCAGATATAGAATTTTTAAGCTTGGGACCATTGGACAGCTAGTGTCAGGTCTGGTGGTAACATCCGGGGAAGTGAAGTCTGGGTTCAGGTACGTGGGTCAAGCAAAGAGCATCCATTGGAGGAATGTTGAGGCAGCACTCCTTGATTCCACTGGGCATGTCTCCATTACCTGCCGTGTGCAACGCGGTTTTGTTCCATCCTCAATTCGGCCTCATATCCCACCAGGTGTGCTTCTGGCGCTAAGTGTAACCCCTGCCTGATATTGTTGACTTGCTAACAGTATGTGTGTTTCGTCATTTCACAGTTTTTTGTGCCTCTTATTTGACTAGGCTGCAAAATTAATTATTTCAATGTTGGTGTGTTTTAAGTGAGTTTATTGTTTATATATCTGATTTTCTTGTTCTGCTATATATCCCACATCTGTCCAGATGCACTATGCCGTTCTGCTGTCTAACTTCCAGCCTGGGTCTATCAGCTCTGTGCAGCTGTTCCAGAATACTGATGAAACGCACCGTGGCACAAGGTCTAAAACTGCTGCGGTCAGCTACAGCCATAAGCAGACGTGCCCAGTGGAACCTGCCAGTAAGACTCTGTATACGGACACAATAATTGTAATTAGGATCAATTTATTGTTGGGCTCAGCACAGCTTACACAGTAAGATAGAGGTCTTCTTGTTAGACTTTAAGGTGCGTGTGTCATCAGTTAACAGCATTATGAGAGAATATAATGTTTATTGTGCCATTAATAATAATAATAACAACAATAACAACACATTTATTTGAAAAGCAACTCTTAAAACAGATAGTTTAAAGTTACAGTTAAAAACTGCTTCACAGGTCAAAGTCCCAGATACAAACAGACAGATCCAATGTCTTATATTCAGACAGACAACCCCTCTATTGACATCACGAAGGGGCCCCAGACTTGATTAAAGATATCCTCTCTCCCCATTACTCTATAAGTGACTCGCTCATATGTAGCCAATCTTGTCATTTGTTCAGTCCATTCCTTAAAACAGCACAGAGTGGAAGACTTCCAGTGTCTCAGAGTTATTCTACATCCTGTTATAGTAGCCAAACGTATCCATAATTTTTGTCTTCCAGTTAAAGTGTTATTGTCTGGCAGAAGACCCAGAATACATAGAGCTGGAGTCTTGGTGAGTTATAATCCGAATAGATCATTTAAGAGGGCAACAACCCCTTCCCACAAATTGGCATTTTTTTCACAATAATATAACATATGTACAAGAGTCCCCACTTCCTTCTCACACCTCCAACATAAGTTACTGTCCCTTAGTTTTAGCTTGGCCATTTTACTGGGGGTCCAGTGGTTTCTATTAAACAATTTGTACTGAATAAGCTGAGACTGTGCCTCACGAGAGCAGCCATGCCAGGATGCAACCAACTTCATCCATTTATCAGCTGAAATCTGTTCGCCCACATCTTTCTCCCAGCACAGTCTCAACCCCTCCAGGTGGGGTGGTCGAGAATCCCATAGAATTTGGAGGCTCCACATTTTTTATGTTTAGTTACCTGGACTAACTCCTGAATCCTGGTCACGGGGTCAGGGGTTCTTCCCCCGAGTAGCTTTAATGCAGTGCCCAATTTGTAGGAATTTCCAAAAATCCTCTTGTGCAAGGTTATACTCTTGCTTAACTTCATCAAATGACTTTAATCCATTTTCGCTAAGCAAATCACAAAGCAAGATTATTCCAGCTTTTGCCCATTTCTCCCACATAATAGGTTTTTTGCCAATTAATATTTTTTTGTTATACCAAATAGAGGATTTAAGGGTAAGATACGGACTACATTTTATATGTTGATGAGCACTCATCCAGGTTTCTTGTACAAAGGTCAAAACAGGATCCTTAAAGGGTACCGGTCTTCCCATCTGAGTCAGAAATGCCTCAAGGGAGGTTGGTGCCACAAGTTCCTCTTCTATTTAAACCCAGGAAGGCACTCGCTCCCGCGAATTATTTATTTTAGCTAACTGGGAGAGTGAAAAAGCAAATTGATACCACTCTATTTTAGGCAACGATAGGCCTCCACTTTCTTTGGCCGCATATAACTTTGATCGGTTAAAGCTTGGTTTTTTGCCTGCCCATATATAACTCTCTACAACAGAATTGTATAGTTTCAAAAGGCTAGGAGGAAAACTTAATGGCAGCATATACAGGATGTATTGGATTTTAGGGGAAATGATCATCTTGACCAAGTTAATCCTACTCAACAAAGATATATTCAGTTTAGCCCAGTTTTGTAAGAGAGGTTAAATAGCTTGAATAACTGGAGAAATGTTAGATTGCATTATTTTGTCCATAATGGTGTCAGCTTGATCCCTAGATAGGTCAGGCCTGCCGGCATCCACTTGTACTGCAATGATTCCCTAATGGCCAGAGGACATATTTTAGAGTTTGGCATGGCCTCTGACTTTGTCCAATTAATCGTATAGCCAGAGATTTCTGAAAACATGTCAATAATGGAAGAGATCTTGAACACTGCTGTGTTTGGGTTACTTGTAATCAAAAGAATGTCATCTGCATATAAAAAAAAGAGTATGTACTTCATGGCCCATTTAAACCCCTTTAATGTCCTTACTTTCCCGCAATGCAATTGCCAGTGGTTCCAGAAATAAGGCAAATATTAGCAGTGACAAGGGTCGCCGTTTGAATGAAGTTTGAATGAAGGTGACATCACACCATTAGTAATTACTGTAGCCATCGGCTCTGTATATACTAACTGTAACCACTGCATAAAGGATGGACCAAACCCAAATTTCTCCAATGTATGAAAGAGGAAAGCAAATTCAACTTTATCAAAAGCCTTCTCCGCATCCAGAGAGAAGGCAACTATAGGGTCTATATCATTCCTGCATTTCCACATTATGTGCAATATTCTGCGGAGATTGTCAGCAGAGCACCTATCTTTAATAAATCCAACCTGGTCAGCATGTACCAGGCTGGGAAGCACCATCTCCAGCCTGGCAGCAAGCACCTTGGAGATGATTTTTTCATCGACATTAATTAACGAGACTGGACGATAACTTCCACAGTATTGTGGGTCTTTGTCTTTTTTATGGAGTAGAGTGATAACAGCTGATCTCATACTAGCTGGGAGTTTACCCTTTCGCAAAGCATCCTGGTACACAGCTAACAATCTTGGAGCAAGATCTTCCACAAATTTCTTATAAAAATCGGATGGAAATCCATCATTACCAGGAGCTTTGCCTAACCGGAGACTGTGAATTGCCTGTTTGACTTCTGCTAATGTTATTTCTCCCTCTAATAAGTTTTTTTGTTCCTCCGTTAGAGTTGGAATTTTAATGGACAAAAAGAAACACGTCATTTTGAGTTCATCAATGTCTCCTTGCGATGTATATAATTTGATAAAATATTTGAAAACCTTTTTATCTGTTATCAGCTTGTTATTGTGATCAAATATGGATGGAATTAAGTTAGAGGTTCGCATCTGTTTTACCCTATGTGCTAATACCTTACCTGCTCTCTCACCTTGTTCAAAGTACTTTTGCTTGGAACAGAATAGTGCATATTCGCCAAAAAGATATGGGCTTCAAAATTTGGGCAAACAAAGGTCTTAGTATAATTGCAAATTTATTTGACAACAACACTCTTTTGTCGTTTGTCGATTTGAAACAAAAATATGGCATCCAACCAAACCATTTCTTCAAATACCTGCAGATAAGAAGCTATATATTTAAGCTACAGAAGTCTTTATCTCTACCTACACTCAGCCCTATAGAAGAAATAGCAACAAATCAACATCCTAAGAAGGGTTTGACTTCAAGCTTCTATGCATCAATCATGGAAGGTTCAAAGGTTTCCTCAGATAGGAAAAGATTGGCTTGGTGTGAGGATCTAAATTCAGTAATCTCCACCGAGGACTGGCAAAAGATTTGCTTAAAATCTCAAATACAAACAATAAATTCTCATTTTAAACTACTTCAGTACAAGTGGATAATGAGAATATATGTAACACCAACTCAACTAAATAAATTCAACCCCAATAACCCTGACACGTGCTACAAGTGTGGTAGAGTGGGCACACTATATCATTGCCTATGGGATTGCCCATTGATTCAGGCCTTTTGGAGTGAGGTGATGGATATGATTTTGCAGGTTACAGGTATAAAACTAATATTAGACCTCAAACTTTGCATTCTTGGTATTTTTCCGATAAACCTTAACCTTAACAAGGCAAATAAATCTATGATTATTTTTTGCATGTTACAAGCAAAATACACTATAGCAAAGTCATGGAAATCCACTACTAAACCAAGTACCAGTGTCTGGCTTGCAGGATTATCAGACTCCCTGGCACTGGAAAAACAAACCTTCACGTTAAAGGGTAAATATCTAATCTTTGACAGTATGTGGAGATCTTTTATGGTGTTCTTGGAGGGGAGGAAAGCATTGGAGGCTTATTCCCCCTGTATGTAAGCCATCAACAAATGTAATTACCATGCATTTATTATACGTCTGTTTGTTTTTGTTTTTTTTGTTTTCCGCTCCTTTTATTTATATTTGAAATGCTTTTCTTCAAGTGAGATGATGGATTATTTATATTTTGGAATTTGTAAATAACACATGCTACTGCCCTGTGATGTTTGTACCATTTACAGTTTTTCTCGATTGCTAAGACACATTTCTTGAAAGCTTCTCTCCTTTTCTCTAAACTGTGAACACAAACCCCAATTTTCAAGCTACATTCACAAAACCTCAGACTCTTCTTGCAAAACCAAACTTTCACCTCAAAACAGTTCAATCTGTGCCCAAAACTGAACTTTGTTGTCAAATCGTGCCCCAAGTCAATCAAAATTAAAAACACTACTAAGCAGTCACTAAACACTACATAGAAAAATAGAAAACACAATGCTCAGGACATGAAGCTGAATGCATGTTGCAAAACAAAAAACCTGTGCATTTAGCACTTGTACAAAAAGACAAAAAACAGAAATCTTGTGCATTTACCAGTAGCACTTGTACAGTACAAAAAACAAAAATCTTGTGCATTTACAGTACACGTAGCACTTGTAGCACAAAACAAACAGAAATCATATGCATTTGCCACTTGTGTAAAGTAAGCCCATGTAAAAAATAAAGTACAAAAATATACACATAAGTGCATTACTCAGCCACAGCATCATGTCTCCGTACTGGGTCAGGCCACAGGACCTCATCCACATCACATGCCACATTTTGCCTGGCCAGGCAAAAAAAACCCTGCTCTGATGCTCTGATTTCATCAGATATTACTGTTCCTTGACCACCTCGACCTCCTCTCACACGAACTCTTCCTCTCAGATTTCTATCCATTGTAGTGCCTCACAAACCAGTGCTCTCTGAACTGGCTTTATATATTCCCTCACATCATTAGCCACAAGTGTGATCAATTTTGAGTTGTTGTGTTCAAGTGGTGACACCAGTGCTTTAATTGTGTTTGACTTTTGCCACCTGTGCTCACCATTATGCAGCACAGGTGCATCACAATGAAAATGTGTTGGGAAGTTCAGACAACAGGGTTTAGTGTTTTAGCAATAGAGAAAAACTGTAAGATGAGCCATATTGTGACAGTTTTGTTCTGCACCTGTATTTTCTTGTTGTATTGTGAATATTTATTCTGAAAAATTTAATAAACACACTTGTTTAAAAAAAAAAGAATAGTGCATATTCGACTTTTTTCTGTAGATTATTGTTCAGCTCATATTTTAACTTACCGTATTGACCCGAATATAGGACAAGGTTTTTTTCGATGAAAATTATGTGAAAAAGTGGGGTCGTCTTATAATCAGGGTCTAACCGTTGACACATGCTGATAGTTGTCTGGGTCGCTACACAACCGCAATGGCAGAGGGCGCCAGCTTATTGTAGAGACGTCACTGTGGCTGGGGTTATCTGTCAATCACAGCGGAGAAGCAGTGACAGGAGATGAAAAATGGAGAGGCGTGGTGATTTTACGGCGCAAAGTGGATTAAAGTGGGGCAAGTTAACAGACATCTGAGGCGGAGCTGTGATTCTAACTTTAAGATAATGGTGATCAATGCAGCGGAGGTGCCAAACAACTGTCAGCCAGCCAAGAAATATGGAGTTACGGAGTGTAACGTCCGAAGATGGCGGGTCCAAAAAGACTGTCTGAAAACGCTAACAGTAAGAGAAAAGCTTATCATGGTCCTCTAAGTGGCCGCTTCAAAGAGATTGACTGGAGGGTATGTGAGTTTGTTAGTGAGAAACGAATTTTGGTTATCAGAGTCTTTTTCTTAAGATTAGTCTTGAAAAGAGGGGTCGTCTTATAATCGGGGTCGTCCTATATTCGAGTCAATACGGTAATTAACTTGTTCCATATTTCCCTCTCAGGGTGCTGCATATGTTGTTTCTCAAGTTCCTTGATCTCCCGCTCTAGCCCCTGTAATTTATCCCTCTCTGCTTTTTTAATTCTAGAGCTATATTGAATGAAACGCCCCCTTACAAAGGCTTTAAAAGCATCCCAAGTTATGCCAATATCATCAATTGAGCCCTCATTAAACTCCCAAAATTCCTTTATTATGTTTCTTATGTACTCACAATATTCCTCGCTATTTAGTAATAGGTTATTCAAGCGCCACCTCATTGTGGATTTTGTGTTGTGTTTGTGAGCATGGTCAGTCAAAACTATGTTGCCAACTGTGGCACTAAGAGTTTGACTCACCAGCGAGCGGGAGATCAGGAAATAATCAATTCTGGAATAGGTAGAGTGTGGGTTAGAGAAAAACGTATAATCGCTCTCTTGGTGATAGAGTAATCTCCACACATCAACCAATCCCAGATCTTCCATCATCACATCTACAGCAGCGCATGCTGGGTCATTAACTGGCCTACATTGGGAGGGTTTATCCAAATACACATCCCTGACCTGGTTAAAGTCTCCTCCAATTATGATGTTGACATTCCCTATACTCCTTACTATATTGCAGATTTCGTGAAAAAAAACTCTGGTTGTGATGCATTCGGCGCATAAACATTTACAAAAGTTATTTTCTGACCCTCTAACACAGCATCCAAAATTACCCATCTACCTTCATGATGAGAGTAATGTTTCAGTACTCGAAAGTCTATGATCTTCCTAACCAATATGATCACCCCTCTTTTCCAATTGGAATAAGTGCTAAAATAAACTTGACCCACCCAATCCCTCATGACACTATTTTAAATATAGTCATCTGGCAGTGTTTTATTAAATGTGTCTAAATAACCCCCACAGAGTTAAATCCACACAGAGTTATAACTCATTTCCTGGCAAGAATCATTGGACAAAATAAGCATAATTGTACAACATTGTAGGCACAATAAAACGGACAGGAAAAAAAAATGAACAGGAACAGCTGGAACCGTTGTGTTAAACTATAACACAATAAACAGGTTTTCTGCAGGTCAGTGGTACACAAAGATCCCATTTATGACTCCCTCCTCCCAACTCGCCCATTCCCATCCCTCACTCATTCACATCACTCAGGTTATTAAAGTCATTGAGTTTACTTAGATCACTCTCAAACTGCGGAAGAACTATATAGGTCTATGTCCGAAGTCAATCCTCTTCTATAACATACATTGAAACCTTCTCATATACAATATACTGTTGCTGGAGTTAAGTGGGTGTGAAAAGTAGATTAAATAATACCTTACCCGTTCAGTGAAGAACAAAAAAATAAAGGAAAAACCTTCCAACAAAATCGAGCGCATTGTCCACAATTAACTTCAGTCTTAAACGTTCAGTAACATCTCAGCGGGCCATGAGTGTATGGCCGGACAGAAAGAAATTAAAAAATAAAATAGATAAGGTGGTCATCCAAAATCAGACCTCCATCTGAGTCCAGTTGTCCTCCACATTGTAAGCGGTGATAAGTCAGTTTATTAATTTAGATTAATCCACAACAAACTGATTCTTCCTTTTTTTCGCCCAAGTTAAGTGGCATCTATCCCCCGTCGTCCTCAGCGAGAGATTCCGTTGCTTTCCGGTCGCTGAAAAAACTCTTAACGTCCGCAGGGCTTGTGAATCGGTGTCGCAGGTTATCAAATGTGAAAGTCATAACAGCAGGGTAACGCAATGAGTAATCAATCTTGCGTTGTTGTAGTATACGCCGTACCTCACCATATTTCTTGTGTTTTTCCTGTATCTCTTGGGCGTAGTCTTGAAAAAAGCGGACCTTCATGTCCCTCCAGGTGATCTGCTTCTTATTCCTTGCAGCTGTGAGAACCGCGGCCTTGGCTTTGGAGTGACGGCGAGATCGAAAAGTGGCTGAAGGTATGTCGATTGTTGCTCAACGGTTCCATAGAATGGTTGTACCCCACAATGACATACACATTCTCGGAGTGGTATAAACCGATCCCCAGACTGACATACAGATTGTCGGAGTGGTATACTGCTGTTATGCCGCTGTTATTCCATATGACGCTATGTGCCGCTTGAGATTGTTACGGCACTCAAAGAGTGTTGGATGGGTACCGCCCCCTGATGAATATGCAAATCTGATGCCACTGGGCTGGTTTCGCGACAAGTACTGCCGTAAATGTATACTTTTTTTTTTGTCTTTATTGAGAACTTGGTAACTTAACACTTTACCGCAAGATAACGAACATATGTATGTTATGTTGTTGTTGATGTTGATGTACGCATATAGACAGTAATTACACGTGGGACTCTTACGATATGATAGTAAAGTAATATGTATAAATGTCCGCCTATAAAGTACTTAAAGCTAATGAAAGCGCTAACCTTAGCTAACATGGCTAATATTAGCCCAGCCACCGTAGCCACTCTGACTAATCGATAGCAGAAACTTTGAGCCTGCCAACAAAACAATACTTAGTGACAGGTTTTTTATTATTAGGAGAACACAACAATATTTAACAACTAGAAAAATTTGCATTTCCTACGAAAATACAGTGTGAATGCTGAAGTTTGTAGCCAAATCTGCTGAATGTACTTCCGAAAAGCTGAAAGAGTCGAAAAGCTGAAAAGTTGAAAAGGTCAAGGCCGAAAGAGCTTAAAATGTTGAACATGTTGATAGCTGAACACTTTCTGTAGCTGAACATGAAGCTGAATGTATAAAGAAGCTGAAAAGGCAGAAAGATGAACATTTTAAAAAGATGAAGAGACAGAAAAGTTGAAAAGGGCTGAAAGACTTGAAAAAGTTGAAGATTTTCATAGGTGAACATGAAGCGGAATGTTTGAAGGAGTTGAAAAGGCAGAAAGATGAATATCTGAAAGGCTCAAAAGGCTGTGGAGTTAGAGGTCTGAAAGAGCTTAAAGAAGCATTTCACCGATGGAAACATTAATCTTTATTGAAAGAGGGTCATATTTGTAGTCAAAATGTAACATCATTTTTGAATTTTGTGCTTATTTGACTGAGAAAAGGCAGAAAGTGACTTTAGGGCGCATTTGTATGAAAGACAACAACTCCCACAATGCACAGCTCTGCAAGCCACTCCCACTAATCTGGCACACCACACATATCTCCGTCCGCTGTAGACATTTCGTCGCGAAGAAACTGGCATCTCTGGAATTCACTGCAGCAGACAGAGTCTATCCATAGGCGCACAGCGAGAGCACCGGCACCGCCAGTCCGCCCCTGCTCGAGCCAGTCCGGGCTCCTCGTCCGGGACGGGCAGGTCTTCTGCCGCGGCTGCAGCAGCCGCCGCAGCCGAGGCAGCAGACCTGCCGCCTCCATCTCCCTCAGCTGCTCGTCGCTGTATTGTGGCTCGTACAGGTAGCCGCGAACATCTGACTCGAGCATCACGCTCTCGAAATCACTCTCTTCGTTGTCTGAAATATCATATTGCATATCTTCTGCCATCGTGGGTCAAACCTGGCTCTACAGCGTCTGTTCGCTTAGCGTCCAACAAAGATGGCGGCTATGTGTTTTCGTTTCTGCAAGTGAAGTCCCGCCCATTGGTCTGTGATAGGTCTGCAGCGTGAGTGGGTCCCACCTCTAGCCCCCACCCTTGGAAAAATGAGCGAAGCGTTTGTAGTCTTACGACCTCGACACACATATAGGACTTCCTGCTTTCAATGACGTAAAATGACGATTTTTACCTCATTGAAAGCAGGAAGTCCAACACTGAAATCTCTAGTTCTCCCTTCTCAGGGCAAACTGAGGGAATGATGCACAACCATTCAAAAACATGACTGTGGGGTCACGTGATGCATTTGGACTGAGAGGATCGCTTTCGCCGACCTCCCGCTTTCTCAGCCGATAAATTCAATTTTAACGGCCTAAACCTTAATTATTTTGGTTACATTTGCTGGGAAACATGTCCGGCACTAAAGGCAATACCAATTCACGAGAGGCATCGCGTAGAAATCGCCCAGAAGCAAAGAAGTCTCCCACGGCTAACACAGAGGCTAGCATGGACGATGGCGACAGCATGTCGTTTGAGGAAAACGTGGCTAACATAGTCTCCAAAAGTGTTATCGAAAAAATCGGCGCTCTCATGGAGCAAAAGCTTACAGAGCTACACTCGACTCTGGACAAGCTAAGCAGCTGCGTCGAGGACAACACCAAGCGAATAACTGAGACTGAGAACCGCATCTCTGAAGGCGAGGACCGCACAGCCACTCTGGAAAACAAGCTAGCCGAACTTGAACAACGAGTGAGGATCTTAACCGACCGAGCCGAGGACGGCGAGAACAGGAGCCGCAGAGACAACATACGAATTGTTGGTCTTAAGGAAGGTGCAGAGGGGAACCAGGCTGTCAAGTTTTTTGGGACCTGGCTTCCAGACACACTGGGACTGGATACCAAGCGAGGCTCGATCAAAATAGACCGGGCACACAGAGCCTTGGGCCCGCCGAAGGAAAATTATAATCGGCCTGTTATCATCAAGTTGCACAATTTTAGCGACAAACAACGGATCCTCGCTGCTGTCCGAGAGAAAGGCGAGATCACCTTTCAGGGCGACAAGATCTACATCCGCCAGGACCTATCAGCCCAGGTGAGGGAAACCCGGCGCCAGTTCAACGGGGTGTGTGAACGCCTCATCCAGAGAGGACTGCGGTTCCAGATGCGCTACCCGGCCAACTTATGTTTCGTCCTCAACGGGGAGCAACGCTCCTTCAAAAGCCCTCGGGAGGCGGAGGACTTCCTGAGCAAGAACGGTTAATTACGAGCGCGGAGTGAGGATCACTTTTAAAGTGGTCTCTACGCGGCTCACACAGCAGACACAGAAACTGAGACTTTTGCCGTATGGAAGATGAGGAATATCTAACTGCAGCCTGTAGGTGACACGGGGACGGCACCCGCGGAGACGGATACCGGGTCACTTGTGTGGACCACTTGGTGTATGGACTTCATCTCTCGGAGTTTACTTTCAGAGTTACGAGATGTGAGTGGTTTCTATCTTATTTGCTAACGCTTAAATTGTTCAACTTTCCCCTAATCTTGCTCTTATTTGGATATCCTTGATTTACTCGGTATTTTGATATTGTTGGCTATGACTGACACTTCCTAAAGCTGTGAGTGCTTTCTGTTCCTTTATTATTATTATTATTATTATTATTATTATTATTATTATCATTATTATTATTATTTATTTACTTGCCTAATACTTTTTATTATGGACACTTGCTCAGGTAATATGCCCATGTTGCTCTCAGTGACTACCCAGAGTCTGTGGTTTAATTACAGATGTTTGGCTGGGGGGGGGGGGGGGG
>CAEMYA010000552.1:3592-19328 GCA_903131615.1 Diplodus sargus | reverse complement strand
ACTGTGACCCGTGTGCGTGTGTGCGCACTATTGAATCTGCGTTCCTGCTCTGCAGCAGGTTTGCCAGCGGGGTTATTAGGTATTCCGTTAACTAGTTGTCATGTTATCATATTTTATTTTACAAAAAAATGGTATCAGTGAAAACGTAAAAAATTATCCGTTTTGATCTGTTCTAAATATGTGCCTGCTTATGCTTAATGACAACTGAGGTTTGTTTAATAATTATTTTCAGTCTCAGCCAGATTTCGCTGTGCTGCACCACAAATTCACAGGCTCAGATTTGCGTACACGAGCTCAGACCTGACATGAGATCTGATCGTAGCTTCCGCTCACGTCCAAATTGAAAAAATGCAGAAGTTTGCATGGAAATGGTTGTACGCATGGGTTTCTACCGTACGTTCGTTTGATAAATGAGAGCCACTATGTTCACTTACTGCCTAATATATCCCACCCACTAACAGGTTCCATGATGAAGAGATAATCAGTGTTATTCAAAAGTTAACCAAAAGTTCCTACTGAACTGTGAATCGCATGTACCGTTAAAGCCTTGTAATGTACACACCATGCATTATGGGGATCTATAGACTAGACCTGTCTTTTCTGTTACTACTGTTACTTGGTTCAGTTTGTTTGTTGATTTGTTCGTCAGTTTCTCAGATAAACATTACAGGTAACTGAATTGCGTAGCATGAGCTAAAGACTAATTCATTCAAATTTGAAGTAGATCCAAATCAGGTGTAGATATAGAACTATTTTTCACTATTGTGAACATTGCGAAGTAGGTCAATAGGCCTCGGTAGAATAAATGCCATACATGTTAAACTTCAGTAGAGGTAGTAAAATGTATAATACTGAATAAAGATCAACAGGTAGGGACAAGATGAAAAGGAGGAGTTTTGCATGCTACAGTATCAATACCGACTTACTGTGGGACAGCTGCCACATTTTTGATGTACTCTATAAACTGACACAGATATAAGTTAGTAATCCTGTAATTGTCTTCTATTATAATATTGAGGTGACAACAAATGTGTACAGAGAGGAATTTGGTGAACATAATCATTCTTATATCTTCTTTATCTTCTTCTCTACTTTTATTCACTAGCTATGGTGGTCAATATGTATGGTTTGAAAGTGTATTATTGTGGGATAATTTTGTCATGGCACATTCTTGCAGGAATAACTTTTATAGTAGTAGTTCAAATGGGATTTGTTTAAAGAATTGTTTTTGTTTGTCTTTACCATTTACTGTTTTTTAAAAGTTCAAATATCTTCAAAAATGGCTTGAAATCTTACCCAGGGAGAAGCCATCTTTGTGGATTAGCCAAACTTTATCTGATCCATACCAGGCCTGCTCTGCTGCAATCTGCTCCTCTGTCTTCACCTGGTGGATAGAAAGGACAAGGGAAAAAATTACTGAACAGCAGGGACGGGGAAATTATTTTGCCTAGCCACATAACTGGTCCAATCGTAATAATACTAACTACTGACTCTTTTCCAGTATTTACAGTCAGACACCAGTACATGCTAAAAGTTTATGAAGGAAAAAGCCTGTCAAAATGATGACCATGCAGCGGGGGAACGTGGACTGAAAGGTCTTACAGTCCACTGTGCACTGCATGCTCCTTCAGGGTGGTGTGTGAGAAATTTCAAACTAAACACATTTCAAAATATCAAGGCTCAGGGGTATGTGAAGGGGGTTCAACAGCATCCCTGGTAACCAAAATACCAGGGATTACTTCCATTTGGTTAACACAAAGGGGATAAAGTGAGGAACACAACAATGATAAATAAAAACAATACACAAATTAACAGTGAAGCAAAGTCACATATTTGTTCAGTTATGGCTATTGGTGACTGCTTAGATTCACATAAATTTAATGGGAAAAGTGAACAAGACACACTGCACTTCACAGGCAAAGGGAGATAGCACAACACAGCACATCATTTCAGAGCACAGGGTGATCATGGGATAAAGCTGGTGGTGCATGAACACTCAGGCACAGTGCAGGCCAGACCTGGGACTGCTTAGCTGCAACATGAGATGACTGAAGGAGGACCACAGGGTCCTCTTCCACTGATCCCTGGTGATTTGGCCAGCATGAAAAGGTCAAAGGTCACAGTTATATACAAGCAACAAATAATAATAATAATAATAATAATGCATTTTATTTGAAGGCGCCTTTCAAAGCACTCAAGGACACCGCACATAACAACAACAGTACAACAAAAGACAGTACAAGTACAGGACAATTTAGTGCAAATAAATAAATCAGTAAGAGGATGCAGTTACATGGTCGCGTCTCGGCACAGAGTTCAGGCTCTGCAGTCCTCATCATATAGGAAGTCAACCGGGCCGGTTGAGGCAGGGCTGAGCTTCCAGGGTGATGTTATACATACACATACACTGATCAGGCATAACATTATGACCACCTGCCTAATATCGTGAAGCCTCCCCAGCTCTGACCTGTCAAAACATAGACTTAAGACCTCAGAGTGTGTCCTGTGGTGTCTGGCACTAGGGTGTTTTATATGATCTTATATGATCAATGTCATTCATGTCATATCAGTGGATTTAATTCATAATTAAATTAGAGCTGCACGATATATCGTTTGAGCATAGTCATTGAGTTGTACATGTGTGCAATAGTTACATGGCAGGGCCTGCGATGTGGGAGGCAAATGAACTCATCTAATTTCAAGGGTACCTGACACACTGTACATGCAGACTCTGCATGCCCAGCGATCCACCAATCACATTAGTTATTCAGTGTGCCTAAGCAGACCACGACCCTGCACATGGAATGAGTTGCTGGTAACAACATTGAAAAATGAGCAACAAACAAGAGAAAATCGCTGAAAACGAAGAGTTGGTACCAAAAAGAAAGCAAGGTCAATTATCTGGAATTATTTCGGCTACAACAAGGATGATATTGACCAAACACGTGTTCTGTGTCGACAGCGCCTTGCATCTGTTGCCACAATGAAAGGTAACACAAATAATCAGTTTGACCATTTATGTTGGTACCACACAGCTCAGTACGACAAAAGAGGTGAGATCAGTACAGGTTAATTGTCCACAAGATAACAGCAGTGCAGCATAACATAAAGTGCTATTCAGGTCATCTGATGAAAATTCCTGTATTTCTTCATATCTCAATATATATCGCAGGGTTAAAAAAATCGCAATGTCAATTTTTTCCAATATCGTGCAGCCCTAGTTTTAATGTTGTGGCTGATCAGTGTATACAGACAAATAGATAATATAAGCACACAGATAAATAGAAGGTCATCTGCGTAGCTGTATACTACATTGATGCATCTGAACAGAGTGGAGTTTGTCTCGCCTATCCAGCACACCTGTGAGAGAGAAATCAGCTTTCTGCTACAAGCATGATCATTTATGAAATTACCTGTTATAATCGACTTAATATTAATTTTACACTTGCACTGTTGAAGTGTTTTCATGGAATAAAATTGTTGCATGACAACAACAGAGAGTTTGAGTAATAATAAAAGGAGTATCTGAATATAAAAAAATAGTCATACCACACTCACTACAAGAGCGGAAATGTCACACATGCATGTCTCAAATGTACCACTCCATCACCATGCCAATCTTTGATAGAAAGTCTAGGCAGGCAGCTTCCATCAGTCTGATGTATAGGCCTGTCACGATAATCAATAAATCAATTCATTGTACAATAAATAAATATGAGCTCGATAATTTTGTCGGCCTCGACAATTTCCATTTGCATGTGTTGCTCGTGTCTCTCACGTGAACCCTCTTGTCAGTCAGTCTTTGTCTCTGTGTGGGGAGGCGGGCCCTGCCCCTGACAGAACACTGAGTGCAGCATGAGAGCCCCGTGAGGAGCAGCAAGCCAGAGGTAACGCTAGTTGAGATTGACGGAATCAAAATAAGGATAGAATTGGTTTCTAAGCCGAACGCAACAGCTGCAGTGTGGTAGCACTTCAGATTCAAACTGAATGACGTGGAATGGGCGAACCAAAGAATCTGGAATCACAGGTGGCAGGCCGATGTGTGTGGAGGGGGGGGGTCCTCAAGTTGTTCCAAGCGTGGAAGAAGGTTTCATTTTCAGCGAACAATGGCAAAACGAACTCCCGCGATTCCACCAGATACGAGGCTCCGCCACGCCATCAGAGCTGATAGGTTTCATTTTAGTCTGCTAACATCCACCAGGTCTGCTGCACTGTGCATCTGCTCAGCCCCAGCTCCGGCAGCCCAAAGCCCTCCAGAGCAGATACGCAGGATTTCTACGCAGCAATTCAGCTGAATTTAGCACCGAGCAGACAGGAAGTCACGCACCGAAACAACAATGTAACATCCGGTTACTTTTCAAGATAAAACACCCAGTGTTGATGACAGCACACAAATCTTAATAAAGAGACAGAAATACAGAAAGCTCTTCTACCAATCCTTCGGTCGGGAACACGCAGCGGACACGTATCTGGTAGAATCTCTGGGTTATTTTCTCCCCGATAAGCCCAGTAGTGTGCCAGAGTCAAATCCTAACTGAGAGGATGAAGCCGAGTCTGAAGACTCAAGTGTGGCGAAAAAGGGCAGAAAATGCTGTTTTTGTGAAGAATGAGTGAGCAAATTTGACTGGTTGAGGTCTCAGAGAGACGAATTCCATGAACTGCAAATTTTGCAGTCGCTACCCGCAGCATGTGAGGAACACGAAATTTGCAGGTAATGCTGGCACTACACAGTTAAAACATAACACACTGGTCACTCACAGACAGTGTAGTTCGCTACATCGCTAAAGAGATGCAGCCCTTAAATGCTGTGGAAAAATGTTTGCAGCATTTCTACAAATGCTGCAAACATTTGACAGCCAGTACAAATTGACTGGGAGAACATACGTGCCACAAACGGCAATTCCACAACTGTACAGAGTGAAAAACGACATACTAAAAGGTTAGGATTATTGTTTTTGGTTGTGTGTAATTCAAGTGCAAGTTTTGGTAACAGAGACTGAAAGTTCTTTTTATTTATTGTTTTTGGTTGTTCTGTTTATTTATTTTAGATATTTGAAATGTCTTCTTCACATTTCAATTCCAATGTTAAATTTTTTTAAGAAATCAAAGTTTATTGATCTTTGAAAGGGTGTTCTTGAATTATTATGCCAGTATCATTATATTAGTTAAAAAATGGTCTCAAAACGACAATATTATCATTTATTCTGGGACAATTTAACGTCCAGCAAAATTTGTTATAGTGACAGGCCTACTGATGTATGATGAAAAAGCGCAGTTACGTCATGCCACTGTGTTATAAATTGTAGCTTATGTCGATGACATTGCAAGAAAAGACCTGCCAAAAATCTTTTGACTGAATAATTCACTCTCCAATATCAAGAGACAAAAACCCAGTGAATGTTCAGGAAGTAGACCTTAGGAGTCAACAGTGCTGTTTGCTGTCAAACCAGCAGATGCATGGCCGTATATGGAATTTGGGTGGGCACTTATCAATGCCTCCCTCAGAACATTTTAACGGTAGATGTCATTTCATGTATTGTGGTGCCTTTTAACAGGTGGTTTGATGCTTTTATCTGGTTAAACTAGCATGAGAAAAATTATGGGTGACATTTTATTTTATTTTCATCCAGAGAAAGTGTTTTGGCCCCATATCACACATGTAAAGATTAAAAAGCTAAATGTATTCAATGGCTAATCTATAACAGCTTTGTGGCAAAGGCCTAATATATCGTATACTTTTTGGGCTTAAAATACATATTTGCTGATATTTAAATTAGCCAATAACCAAAAAATTCAACGCACAGAGCAAAAACATCCTGTGAAATATCTAAATCAATGTGAAACAATTCATCACCAACAGTGACTTTTGCAGTTTATTATTTCGAAAATTTGAATGACCTCACACAATTATCAGGTGCCCAGTTATATCAATTAGTGTAAAGGTGGAACTGCAGTAACAATTAAAAAATTCAAAGACAATAAAAAATAAAAAAGAGTACAGTTTCCCTCCTGCCTTGTACCTTCTTTACCTCTTCATTTTATTTATCCCTTTCTTTCTATCCTTCTCTTTTAATCTCATTCGCCATCTTACTTTCGGCTTTCTTGTCAAGTTTCTTCTTGAGAAAGAGTATACTCTCTGTGCTCAGCGCCTTTTGGGGCAACGGTGTGTGGCCAACCTTTACTGCTTGGCATCAAGGAATCAATGACTAGATAACATTTTCAGTGCTCATGTATATGTGTGTGCACATTAAGTGTCAATCTGCCTGGGTACAAGGTTGCAGTGAAGACATGGTGAGGAATTTCATTGATTTGGACATTTTCTCAATATGCCAGTGGAATGGATTTGATAGTGAAGCACTGACACAAAAAGCTGAAAAGAGCGCAGAGTTGACAGACTGATTCATTTCAATATATTGTAAAATTGGGGATGGACTAAACTATTCATTTTAAAAATAGAATAGCTGCAACGCCATGATCAGGTGAGTAATGGACAGTAATTTTCCTGTCTTTCGTCTCTTCCAATACAAAGATTAATTCAAGACATGTTTAGCAAAAGGGGATCTTGTCTAGCTCTGTAAAAAGTCTCTAAAGGTGTTTCTTTTAAGCAATGAAATTAAGCAAAAGTTAGCCTTGTTGCCTAAGAAGGTTATCACCAATGTATCAATGCATCAGCTAAGAATTGTTGCTTTGTTTTGCAGTCATTCCACCCAGCAGGCGGTGGTTACAATATTCAAATGAAAGATCTAAGATAAGCATGTCCTACATCTCTCTCTGTATTGAATGAACACAGACTGAATCACTATCAATAATCCTAGACCATTTAGAGGTAATCTCTTGAAAATGTGGTTCCATTTATGCAAAATGATGAAAAAAAAGTCACTGTTTTGCCCTAATTAATCCTCAGCATGTCTTGAGGACCATGAGACAAAACTCTCTACTAATGACAAGTGAATTATTATTACAGCAAGGCTATCAAAAAAAAAAATCTATACAATACTGAAGGAAAGGAAAAAATGTGAAAAAGAGGGGAAAGTTTGAAGGATTTTGGGCCTTACACTGGCCATCAACAAGCCACACAAGTACAAATTCCAGCTAGGAGGCCCATAGGAGGACTGGAGGACTGCAGTACCTGAAGGGAGCCATGGGGTTGTGGGGCGGCAGGGATGGGAGCTTGGACAGAAGATGAAACACTTTCTGCCAGCTCCAGCTTAGCCACAACGAAGCCACACAATGACAACAACAGCCAGTAAAAGCAGAGTGAGTAAGACATGGAGAAAAGGAAAGACAGTGTGGAGAAGAATGAAAGAAAGACAGCGGAAGACAAGGTCAATGTGGAACTTTGGTCAAAGAAAATGCATTGCATAAAAGAATAAAACCAGAGCCTGGAAACTTGACAGCATATTGAAATACAGATAAATGATGATGTTTTTTAGAAGTGCAGATGATTTTTTGTGCAATGGTACAGTACACTTATTGTTAACTGAGTGAAACATAGTAAGATTTGACTAGATGGAGAATGTACTATGAACCTGAAGAATGGATCCAAACTTGAGTGCTGTTAATCGAAAAGAACAAATGATCGCTACATGGCGATGTAATGGTGTGGTTGGTGAATGGTGGAAAAGGGTTATTTGATAACGACACAAAAGGTACAAATGCGTAGTTTTAATAAAGAGGAGACATCAGCTATGAATCTCAGCAAGCATTTCAGCAAGAATCCTTCAATCACAGGGACCAAAATTATTTTACATGCTCTACCAATGCTTAACTGAATCTAAAGATTGCACATCATGAAAGATGCATTCACATTCATCACTTTAAACTCTAAACCAGTGGCTTCTTTTGTTACTCATAACAGTCCACTGCTACTGGACAGTGATAGAACAGCGGCCCAAGACTCAACTGATGAAGATGACTAGATGAAGTCCACCTGTTCTGCATAATATCGCCAAATTCTACTCAAATAGCTGACAATGTGTTGTAGACAGCATTTAAAAAAGGTTATGTCTCTCCTCAGAAAACAACTCACACAATTGAGCGACTTTAAGGGAGTCTAGGGACTGGGGACAAAGCATTGCAAATTATTTGGGCATGCGGATGCAAGTCACTACAACATGCACCTTGGCAAAATACATGGATTCCATAAATTCTGACCAGAGAACACAATTAGAAAACAAAACCCTAACCAGGTTGCATTTCTTCACTTTAAGCTCGTGATGAGCCTTTATTTTACCAGTTAAAATGACAAATATTGCCCGCAGCGGATCATACCAGCTGTCAATAGCCCCATTCACATTGGCTTTGGTGTGCAGCTTTAGTACGCCAATTCCCCGCCTCTGTCTCAGTGTGAATCTCTCGGAGGCGGCGAGGGGTGAAATTTCGCTCCGGCCCTGATCCGCCCCTGGACGTAGTATCAGGGCTGTATTATTGGAGAACCATTGTGTACGAATAAGCCGGAGGCGCGGAGCGGGGCGTGTCGGTCTGACTAGTCTGATAACTACACAGGTCCTTCACTCAACTAAATACAGAGAAATGTTCCACAAAGCAACATTACATGACCAAACAAAAGTAACGTAGTAACTCTAACTGTAACTGTCTTTGGGCGGAGATGCTTTGCTCTGTGTGAATCACCGTCGGCAGAGAATTGGCGAACCGCGCTGTGGCTTCTCCTGTGTGAATGGGGCTAATAATTAATGCTAATTCTGTAAATGACTTAATGACAAGCCCAACATTCTTGTCAGGTTTGTAAGCTCTCTGCAGCCAATATTTTCTGCTCAACCAAAGATCATTTGTAAGATTGGAACCTCCACTCTGTAATACCACTGTTGAGTCTCTGTAGTTACAACAACCCTGACAGAGTTTTCTTCTCTAGTTAAACAAGCTGATTAAAGCTGACTGACCAAAGGTAAATTCCAGGAGCTTTTCTCTGCTTAAACTTTTATTAAACTGACTTGAGAAAATATGGGTGTTTCAGATTTAGTAGGCTGCAGCTTTTATATCAGTGTGTCAGATATATATTTCATCAACATTTAAACAGAAGTATTGGATGTATTCGGACTTTATATGGGGTAGATGCTCAGTATTGATAAGACTTGGTCAGTAGCCAATAACTACTTAATTGGGATATCCCTGCTGTGAATAGGAATATTTCTAATGATAGAATATATATATATGTAGTAAATAGTAAACAGATAAGAGTTTCAATAAGTAAGTAAGCAATACAATTACATGATGTTAGAGAAAGACGGTCATAAAAGTAGTTAGAGCAGTAAAGCCGGTGTGTGCGTATGTGCAGATGTTAGCAGCATTTACAGGGGCACTGAAGATCCTCATCAGGCGTCTCTGAGCCTCCTCGGTGGGACTGAGTGGTGCCTCCTACAGGTCAAAGCAGCAACACATAACATCGACAGCATACGATTTTTATTAAAAGATAAAAATATCAAGGCTTGTGTTCTGTGTGTTAAGCACTTTAGCATATACTGTGTGTGTGTGTGTGTGTGTGTGTGTGTGTGTGTTTGTGTTTGTGTTTGTGTGTGTGTGTGTGTGTGTGTGTGTGTGGACTACTGATACTGTGGAAAATGAGAATTTCAAAAAAGCATTTTAAATATTCAGAACTGATGTTTTTGAAAATTCTGATATTTTTGACAGGACTAATATGGAGATATGATTTATTAATTTATGATTTATTCCTCTCCACAAATTAAAGATACTCAGCATGTCAGCCACACCTGCCCTGTCCACAAAGACACTTCAGTCATCAACATTACAAATGGGAAATTGTTGAATTACATGCTATGTGGGACCATATTTGCAGTAATCCCAAATAAGGAGCAAATGTCAAAAAGTGCTAGAAACAGCATGCACAAATAAAAACAATTCCCACGTACAAAAATAAAACTGTCCAGTTAAAAGAATATTTGCAAGACACAAATTTAAGTAAACAAAGCCAAGCATGTGGATGAGTACAGTGAGCCAGAATATGTCTTAGTGCCTTGGTTAGTGGGGAAATCCGACGTGACGTGCAATTTTGATGTCCAAAGCACATTTATGGAGTAAAAATACAAAAAATGTTAATAAAAAATACGTTAATTCAATCTATGAATCTCTGCTTATCCAAAGATAGGAAAATGTATTGAGGGTTTTACAAAGTTTAAGAGTTATTAGACACAATGGTCACAAAATGTCATATCGGATAACTGTCCGGACCTCATGATGAAATGCAAAAAGGCTACAAAGTAGTTGAAAAGAAAATACATTTTAAAATCTCTGCCCCAGGCATTATTGTATGAGTGTTGCCTTTGATATATGAAAATGTTACAAAAAATATGACATCCAGTGGATTGTTATGCTTTGGAGCAGCTTGTCCCAAATCTGGTATGTCAGCCAATGTCATCCGGGATAACAAGCAATCTGGAGCAAATTTATGGGGCATTATGGGGCATACATTATCAGACAGGAAGTTAGGCCATCAGGAAGACCCAAAAGGACCCCCAAACAATGGTGAAAGGTTAAAAAGTCTCTCTTAAAATGTGCTTTATTTACTCTTTTCAGTCACTGGTACACTACATCGTTAAATCCTGTGTCATATGGAATAACGCTAAAAAACATATGTGAAAACTCATTAATGTTATGGTTATCGTTATCCAGTATGACATTTTTGACTGGTGTCATCAAATAAAATAAATTTTTTGAAGATGAGGTTTTAAAAATGAGTAAATAACATCCTCAACAAAGGTAAAAACTACATTGATCTGCAGTTTTAACCTATTTACATATTTGGTCAACTTGAAACCTTATTTGTCACTGAGCCAGTAGCAGATTCTATAAGTAGAAGTACAAGTTACTGTAGTGGTCAGACCCATATGTGTTTTGGATTAAACTAAGACCCAGTGAGGACTTGGCTGCACTAAATTAGTCCAAGTCCGAGTCCAAGAATGCTTTTTTTGTTACAACATCTGCAATGTTGAGTTCCTTGTAAGTTGTGTCATTTGCTCGTTGGTTGGCTTTGACTTCCTCCTCATTCAGCTATGTGCGATCTCATGAGCAAAATAAAAAAAGTAACAACTGTCCTCCGTGTTTTGATAGTAAACTCGTCCACACAAATGTGTTTAAATCTCATTGAGAAAAGAAGCTCCTAAAATCTTCAAAACTACAAAAATGTACAAATTTGCTGTTTTTGACTTGCTAATTTGACAGCAAAATCAAGCTTTTAAGGAAATGAGCAATTTGAGTAGGAAATCACAGTTTTGTGACAGAAAGGTCACCACAAAATTGTGGTGTGGGCGTACACAAGTACTTCCTACTCCCTCACCAACTTCTGTAGAGGTGCCTAGGAGCAGGTGCTCAACAACAGAGGACTAATAATAATAATAAATTTTATTTGTAATGCACTTTACATTTGTACACAAATCTCAAAGTGCTAAAGTGACTAGGTATGTTCCCATTAATAAAAGACAATGAGAACAATACAAGTCTTGCCAATTTGCCAGTATAGAGCCCCAGTGACAGAACAATAAAGACCAAAAAGTTAGACAGTTGAATAGACTGAGGTTATGTACATGTGTTGTCTGGAAGCAAGCACCACTGTATTCTTTTTTTTTCAAACATGCATTTCAAACCGCCATACACTTTCCACACCAAAGTCTCAAATGTTGACCAGACATGCTAAGTGTGGACACTCTACCTCTTGCTTACTGACACCAGGTTGTTGAATGGGAATGATGCCTGGAGGGGGAGACACTAGACCAGGATTGGCGAGGAGAGGCTGAAGGTTCTTAGGAGTTGTAAGTGGAGAGGGTTTAAGAGCTGGGATGAAACGTGATGGAGGAGAGAGGGAGAAAGTTTTGTGGGCCACTGAGGTGGTAGAAGGAAGATATGTTTGATAGGGTTTTGTGGCAGACATTGTTTTGGGTGCAGGTATGAAGGCAGGAGGTGGAGACGAGGGTGAGGGCCTGGGAGCTGTGATAAAGCCAACAAGCGGTGGGAGAGATAAAGGTCTAGTATGAGTCAATTTAGAAGAAGTTGGAGCTGAGCACACAGAAGCCATGCTGCCAGGGTTTACAGCAACCACAGGATATTTGACTTCCTGTATGACTGGACCAGAGTTTGTAGCTTTGTGATTGACCTCTTGTGGATTCGGGGGTGATTTATCCCCTTCCTTTTCCTCTCTTGTCTCCTCCAACTCAATTTTTTCCTCTTTCTTCTCACTTTTCTTCTCTGACTCTATTTTTTCAGGTCGCTCATCCTTGTGTATACGTGGGCGGGGCTCTCTTGTCCTGCCTCTGACCATTAAGTTTGTCAATCCTCGTGAAATGTCATCTTTGTCTTCTGTTTTGATGACATCATGTTTAAAAGAGAACCCTGACATCACAGGGGGCTTAGACACTGAAGCTGGTGCTGGCACTGCTCCAACTGGTTCAGCATCAGGTTTCGCTGCTTCCAGAGTCTTGCCTGATTGTTGTGTTGACACCTCATCCTCCTCTGTGGGAAGTACCTTCCTGACAACTCGACGAACCACCTTTACTACTTTTTTACGAGTCAAACCCTGGTCATCTGTGGTATCCATCTGGTGTGTTCGGGTGCCTGGAAGTTTGATGTTATCGGTGTTGGTACCATTGACCACGTTTTTGCCCATTAGGCCATTTTGTTCTCGTCCCCTGTTCATAACTGGCTCTGGGCTCAGAGCAGCTTGTTGTGCTGCAGGGCTTCTCAACTGCTCTTCTGTCTTTGACGGCGGCTCAGGGCTTTTGAAGCGCTGTGCCAACTTAACAGGTGCCCTGACTTTAGATGGGGAAGGACTCCTGACCCGGGCGGAGGATTCCGCAGAGGAAACTGGTTGGGGACTTTTTTCCCGGAATAACCGACTGCCAGGGTCTAGAGCTGGCACTGACTTGGCCTGGTTGAGCTGCCCATTACTGTCTGGCTACTCATAGAAAGGAAAAAAAGGAGGTATAACAATGGTAATGATGAAAGAATATTCAAGCATCACGTCTGTATGGTAACAACATTCAAAATATAGATATGCTACATTGGGCTGAAATTGTCTTCCGTCATTGTGGACAACTAGTCCAGGCAAAGTACCGTTTTACGACAGACTAATTGTAAAATAATTTTTTGCAGCTTGGATCATTTCCATGAGGTGTCCAGAACAACATACTAAAAGTCCTAAGAAATCCTAGTTGAGGAAATATGTTAAATTCTCATCAATCCGAGATGTGTGCCCACAAGGCCAGGCAACAATACACCTCAATGGGGCAATTTTTTTCCTTTACTCCTATCAAAATGAAACTTTACACAGTGAAAGTACCCATGAAAAGTAACATTTTATGTATAGCGTATGCACTTATCGAATATGCCCAAAATACACCCAAAAGTAACTTTTTTTGTATTACAAGTTTCTTATGCACATGAGCTCCACACTTATTGAATATGTCCTAATTTGTATAGGCAGAAACACCATTCATATGTATGACAAATACATCTTCATCCAATCATCCTATTGCCAATGGGTGATGGCAATGCTGCTTTTAGACTGGCCTCTAACCTGAAAACTGCCTGGCTTGGTAGTACCTGCCAGGGGTATAACCCCCGCCGGCATATTCTTCAGGGTCACGGAGGAACACAAGCCTCCCCACTATGACAAGGTAGCAACAACAGGGCAGGGGGTTTTTTGTGTGTTTTTTATCTCGGCATATCCAGTGATTCATCTTCGCCCCTATACAGTGATACTAGAGCTTTTTCACCTACTGCAATGATGATGCCTGTTCCCATGTTTTCCTGTGACTGGCTGAACACCTTAGCTTGTTCGAGAAAGCTAGGGTCATTCTTTACTTTTTTCAGCGCCATTATGCCAAATAGACGAGACGTAGAATCACAGCATGGCATGGATAAAGAGGAGATTGTCATATACCTTAGGACCGAGTAACTCCTTTCGTCTGCTTTATGTACCATATCTGTCTCGTTTTTGTTGCTTTCTTTGGTTCCGGTGCCAGAAACAGCTCCTGTGCATTCAGATCAGCATGATGCAACAAAGTGTAGCAAGTGACTTCAAATTTATCGTGCACTTTACTGAACTTACTGAATGGACATGAATGTGTTAGTTATTTGGCCCGTTTTTTCCACTTGTGACTTTATGGCTTCTTGGCCATACGTCAATTAGGCCTAGTGTTGAGCTCATTTGCATATCTAGAAACTTTTAAAACAAAAATGTTACTTTTCATGTGTACTTTCACTGTGTGAGGTTTGATTGTGATAGGAGTAAAGGAAAAAATAAGCCCATTAGGGTGTATTTTGGGCATATGCAATTAGTATATTGCTCATTTGATACTTAAACTCCTCCACTTGGCCATGAACTTTGGGTTATGACCGAAAGAATAAGATCCCGGATACAGGCGGCCGAAATGAGTTTCCTCCGCAGGGTGGCAGGGCGCTCCCTTAGAGATAAGGTGAAGAGCTCTGTCACCCGGGAGGAGCTCAGAGTAGAGCCGCTGCTCCTCCACATCGAGAGGAGCCAGCTGAGGTGGCTCGGGCATCTGTTTCGGATGCCCCCGGGACGCCTCCCTCGGGAGGTGTTCCTGGCATGTCCCGCCGGGAGGAGACCCCGAGGAAGACCCAGGACACGCTGGTGTGACTATGTCACACAGCTGGCCTGGGAACGCCTTGGGATCCTCCCGGAAGAGCTGTAGGCAGTGTCCGGGGAGAGGGAACTCTGGGTGTCCCTGCTCAGGCAGCTACCCCCGCGACCCGGCCCCGGATAAGCGGAAGAAAATGGATGGATGGATGGATATTGCTCATTTGCATATTCAAATTAATTTTCAAATAAACTTCTAATACAAAATGTTTTACTTTTCATGTAGACTTTCATTGTGTAAAGTTTTTATTGTGGTAGGAGTAAAGGAAAAATTAAGCCTATGTGGGTGTATTTTGGGTAGCCTATATTCGATTAGTGTATAACTCATTTGCATATTCAAATTCATTTTCAAAGAAACTTTGTCATAGAAAAAAGGAAAAAAATAGCCCCATTGGGGTGTACTGTTGTCTGGCCTTACTGGCCACATCTCGGATTGATGAGAATTAAACATATTTCCTTTTAGTATGTTGTTCTGGACTAGAGTTCTCAACGGGCCTGAAAATTACAACCCGACCCGACCCGGCCCGTGGGTTTTAAGCCCGAACCCGACGCAGCCCGACACACCAGCATGAACTGTCTGCCCGAACCCGGCCCGAACCCGAACCCCCGCGTGACTGCATTGTTTTCCTCATAAACTTGTTATCATGATCAGACAGACAGCAGACGGAAAGGTGACGCGAGCCAGGAGACAGGTGCTGCGTCAACGTCAGCAGCAGCACCCGCTCCCACTGCAAAGAAGACACCACGCTTCGACCAGTGGGGAAATATATTCGGAGAGACAGAAACAGACGATTTCCCCACTCCTCGAAAAGCAAGGGTGAATTCACCTGTAGCAAGTTTACTTTTAGCCAATTCCATCTTCTCCAGCCAGGCTATAGGGGCGAGTACGTCACGCAGCGGCGTCAGTTCTGCGTCTGCTATGGGGCCAGAACAGTGACATTAAAATTTGGCATTCAAAAAAAATAATTGGCTTTGAAAACAAAACCACTACTGAAATAGAAAACATTGGCATTGAAACATTTGTATTGAAAAAAGTTATATTGGCATTGAAACAAGTTTTGGCACTGAAAAAAAAAAAAACGAATTAAAATAATTAAACTCTGAAAA
>CAEMYA010000551.1:10946-25773 GCA_903131615.1 Diplodus sargus | reverse complement strand
CATGTTAACATGTTGGAGTGAAGCTCACAGACCTGCAGACACTTTGGACATCAAGTCTGTTTACTCTGCAGGTTTCACTGAAGGACACAGTGGAAATAAACTGCTGACAGTCCCTGAACGCATCATAACTGCAGGAACACAGACACTCACAGCTCACTTTAATGATGGATGGCTGTTTGGGTTCAAAGCTGTTAGAAACCAGAGTATCAGTCACATTTAAATATTTCATCGTATTATAAATAGTAGTACAAGACAAACATTTAAATATGGTGTCTGTTAAAACAAATGATAAATGAACAGAGATATTTCTTATGTTCAACATCAGCTGTGGTTTCTGGACTTCAGCAGAGGTTCTGGTCTGTATACAGACCACATGGTTACTAAATGTCATGATGGTTCTCTGAAATAAGAGCCTTCAGTCAGACTGATCTGAGAGCTGTGACAAAGATGAACTGATGAGTTCTTCAGTGTTGAAATGAGAGAACAAACACTTTGAGATCAGATTTGGTGCTCCGACAGTTTGATGAATGAGGACACTGTCTCTATACATCCTGTGATGCTGTCAGCTGTGATCAGCTTTATTTCCTGCAGACATGAACACAACAACAACAGTCGTCTTCACATCAACTCAAACACATGATCACAACAAGCTTCTGGCTCGTCTGATTAGCTGACTGTTCTCCTCTCACAGCTTCACCAAGGAAAGCAGGAAATACTGGCTCTTTACTTTGATACTGTGTTTAGTACAATAATGCTGAAACCAGCATGAACTAACTCCAACCCTCTACTGACCTCAGAGTCTCCAGTCTGCAGTCTGGACTCTCCACCAGATCACACAGCAGCTTCACTTCTGAATCCTTCAGGCTGTTCCAGCTTAGGTCCAGCTCTCTAAGATGGGAATGGTTGGACTTCAGAGCTGAGGCCAGAGAAGCACAGCTCATTTTTGACAAACTGCAGTTCATCAATCTGAATGAAGAATAAATGATGTAAATTCAGGAGACAACATTCCTGCTTGAAATCATTCAGTGATTAATAATCTGTTCAAAAAGAAAATGAGAAAATGGAAACTCCAAACATCTGAACCCAACAGGACGCAGGTTAAAACCTCTAAAATACAAAAGGTGACAAAGAGCTCTCATTAATATCAATGACAACGTGCTGCTGCTTCAATAAAGACGTCGTGACTTCACCTCTTAAACTCTGCAGCTCCACCAGTGGCTCCATCTATACAAACTCCTAATAAAAACTCACTAAAACTGATTTTAGATTCAATTCAAGATCAGAAAGTTTCCAAAGCTGCAAATATGTCAGGATGAATTCTGGGGAAATGTGAACGAAAATAAATCCTTGAAGTAAAAGTGTCTTCAGTTTGAACTACTGTGAGTATCATATAGTTTTATAAAACTGATGGAAAAAGAAAATACTGAATATTTGTTGTTGTCTGTTAATTGAAACAGAGATAACTTATTTATTAACTGTGTTTATGTATTTTATTGTCACTTTCTTAAAAACATGATGTGGAATGACGATCAAGATTTGAAGATAATCACAGTGAATTATCCAGTGTAGATTTTTCTCTTTATATGAAGGTTCTAAATGTGCAGCTCAACATTAGGATACTCAGTGAGGATCAGTATAATATCAGCCTGATGTCTGCAGTTTAGTGTCACCACAACTTTCACATCATCTTAATCTGAGCACAGAAGTAAAACATGTTGTCTGACCTCAGAGTCTCCAGTCTGCAGTCTGGACTCTGCAGAAAATCACACAGAGGCTTCACTACTGAATCCTTCAGGGTGTTTTTAGTCAGGTCCAGCTCTCTCAGATGGGAGGGGTTGGACTTCAGAGCTGAGGCCAGAGAAGCACAGCTGATCTCTGACAAACTGCAGTTCATCAATCTGAATAAAGAATAAATGATTAGATAAAGATCCATTTATTTTCCAATCAGTGTTGAGTTGTTTAATGTGCAGTTCAACATTACTGTGTCCTAATCAATTAGCTTCATTCAACTAAAATGTTTGAGTGACTTTGTTATTGTGTTACTGTGGATCATCATATTGTAATGTCAGCCTTCTACAGACATAATCTAAATGTCACCACATTCATGTCAACACAGATGATCAACATGCTGCTGAACTCTACACCCTCTTTAACACCTGTCCCAACACTACATTGTCCATAACAATATGAATCCAATTAGAGTACAGACTGAATTCTACTGACAGACTAAAAAAAGAGCGGTTGTGAGTTTTGTTCAGACAAACACAGAAAACAAGAAAAGTAAAGGATGTTTAAAAGTTCTGTCTTGGATTACATCAGGTAGATAAACACTGTACAATAGCAAAATACATGAACTGACCTCAAGATCTCCAGTCTACAGTTTGGACTCTTCAGTCCTGCACACAGCAGCTTCACTCCTGAATCATACAGCCAGTTGTCACTCAGGTCCAGCTCTCTCAGATGGGAGGGGTTGGACTTCAGAGCTGAGGCCACAACCCCACAGTCAGTCTCTGAGAGTCCACAACCAGAAAGTCTGTGATGATAGAGAAAATAAAACTGATGGTCAAATAAAATCTAATGCTTTATCTAGAAAATAGACATGAACACATTTGGTTGTGGCTCAGCTGGTCAGTTGTTCAGCCTGAGCTGGTCAGTCATTGATCAAGTAACCGTATTACTCTACACTTTATATTTTGGGTTATTTCTATACATTGTTATTTTATATATGTTTATTATGTATATTAGTATGTATTATTATATTTATATTTTATTATTATGTTATTGTTACATCATATATTTCATCGTCATTTGTAGAACTTTAATTTGTGTGTTTTCATGTACAGTGGTTGGGTTGTTGCTTGGTGCTCCCTTGACTGTGGGTTGATCGGTTCCTTCATGCTTTTGTTTTGGTGACTGGGGACAGGTATGAGCGTAACGTGTGGTCCACGATGTTGTTCGAGGTAGAAACGTGGTAGCGTTGTGAACCCCAACATATGAGGTCAGAGATTTTTGTACTGTTTTGCCGTTTTGGTGATCATTAAAAGAAGAATTAAAACGAGAAGTGTAACTCGCTATTTCTCCATAGCCAGACTGGAATATGTTACCAGGCAAGAAAAGAAGGGTTACAATCACAAGGTTTGGGGTTTGAAACTTGAGCTCCTCCTGTCAACATTTTAAAGTGCTCTTGAGCAAACTAATGATCCCTCAATGGCAGCTTTAGACCAAAGTGTCGCCCAAACAAGGTGATGTGATTTGTGTCAGTTAAACTTTATTTGAACATGATGTCCACTGAGTGCTACAATCACTGGATGTTGTAACAGCACTTGTGTGTATTTACCTCAGTTATGTGGTTGTATGAAGTCTATGCATCTTTTAATATCACTCTGCTCTTCATCAAATATTGTATTATTATAATTTCATAGTTAATAGTTTCTCTCAGGTGGAGTTCAGTGGTTTAACAGCATCGTTTCTTCTTGTAGTTTGGTGATGATAAAATCTCTCCACTGAACTGAACCTGCTGAGTTCTCCTTCACTGGCAGGATGAACCCTGATGTTCTCCCAGGAGCTGAATGTGTGATAGCCCTGGAGTATACCAGTTTACAGACCAGTCCATTCACATACTATCAGAGAGAGACAGAGAGAGCGTCCTCATTGTTTATGAATCAAACTAATTCATAATATACAAACAAATCAGAAAATAAATTGATTAAAAGGAAGTAAACAATGTAAAGTTGTTCCCTTTTACTCAATGGAGAGCGAGATTTATTTGCTTTTCAAGAAGAACATGTTCATGATCATTATTATTGCTTGATTTGAGAAAATTTCAGATGTTAAACTCTGCGAGAATGGACAGAGTGGTCCTTCATCCTTCTGGCTATAGTACCCTGGTCTCTTCTCCACTCCCGTGGCAGATTGTTCCGTCATGTTCTGTGATTATACCTGTGCTCTTGTTAAACCTCAGTACATTATCTCAGTGTCATCTTGTATTTTGTTGACTACGTGTTTTGTGCTCCATTGATTTTTCTGTGGCTAGACTCCATCTCATTTCTATGTTTTTCCTTCTCCACATGTGCAGATCCTCAGCGTCTTTCAGCTCAGCTTCACCCATCTGCCGGGACTCTCTCCATCACTCGATCCCGTCTGTCCTTCTCACTCCCACCACCAACTTGTTTACCTCAATCAATCAGCTTTGAATTCATTTCTATCTCAAGTCTCTGCATTTTGGGTCTGAGTAAAAACCTCAACCCTCACAGATCCAGCAGATCACAGATATTACATGTGTGTCCGTCTGTATATAATAAGAACAATAAACAGACACATTACAGAAAAGTGTAGAAAATGTATCCACTGTAAATATAGGACTGTTGTGATAAAATGAATGTAAAACATTTTTCAGTCTTCCATCACTTGAAGAGTTAGAAGGTGAAATAAGATGTTTTTTTCTTTTAGATATTTATAGTGAAAACACAAACAGGACTAATATTTCAAAAAGCAAATTTTACTTGTTTGAGTTTTATAGAGCTGAACTTTTAGATTGTGCATGTGGATCTTTAATACTGATGACGTCAACTCAACATTGTTTTATAATGTAACAAACACAGTGATTATCACATCTGGACTCACACAGCCTTCCTGCAGTTCCTCACAGCTGGAATCAGTTTCTGTTGTCCTGCCTTTGATGTGTTGTACTTCTGCAGGTTCAACTCATCCAGAACCTCCTCTGACGTCTGCAGCATGTCGGCCAGAGCTGAGCAGTGGATCACAGAGAGTTTCTTCTCTGATCTGTTCTCTGACTTCAGGAACTCTTGGATCTCCTGATGAACTGAGTGGTCATTCATCTCCATCAGACAGTGGAAGATGTTGATGCTTCTGTCAGAAGAGGCTCCTGATGGCTTCTTTATCTTCTTCATGTTGTCGATGGCTCTCTGGATGAGTTTTGGACTCTTGTCTGTCTGACCCAGCAGACCTCCTAAGAGTCTCTGGTTGGACTTCAGAGAGAGGCCATGAAGGAAGCGAACAAACAGGTCCAGGTGGCCATTTTTACTTTCAAGGGACTTCGTCATTACTCTGTTCAGGAAGACATCCAGTGTTGAATCAACAGATTTTTTTCCCATAAAAGACTTCAGGACTTCTGAGTTCTTGTTGGTGTGACAGTGGAACATGTAGACTGCAGCCAGAAACTCCTGAACGCTCAGATGAACAAAGCAGTAGACTGTTTTCTGGAAGATCACACTCTCTCTTCTGAAGATCTTTGTACAAACTCCTGAGTACACAGAGGCCTCTGTGACATTAAGACCACAGCGCTCCAGGTCTTCTTGGTAGAACATGATGTTTCCTGTCTTCAGATGTTCAAGCGCCAGCCTCCCCAGCTTCAGAAGAACTTCCCTGTCAGCCTCAGACAGCTCCTGTGGACTCGTCGCACGTCCCTCATCATACTTCTGCTTCTTCCTCTTTGTCTGAACCAGCAGGAAGTGTGAGTACATGTCAGTCAGGGTCTTGGGCAGCTCTCCTCTCTGGTCTATAGTCAACATGTGCTCCAGAACTGTAGCAGTGATCCAGCAGAAGACTGGGATCTGACACATGATGTGGAGGCTCCTGGAGGTCTTGATGTGTGAGATGATTCTGCTGGACAGATCTTCATCACTGAACCTCCTCCTGAAGTACTCCTCCTTCTGGTCGTCAGTGAAGCCTCGTACTTCAGTTACCCTGTCCACACATGAAGGAGGGATCTGATTGGCTGCTGCAGGTCTGGAAGTTATCCAGATGAGAGCTGATGGAAGCAGCTTCCCTTTGATGAGATTTGTCAGCAGCACGCTGACTGATGATTCCTGTGTGACATCAGACACGACCTCATGGTTGTTGAAAACCAGTGAAAGTCTGCTTTCATCCAGGCCGTCAAAGATGAAGAGAAGTTTACAGACAGCGAGCTTCTCTGCTGTCACCTTCTGTAATGTTGGATGGAAAACATGGAGCAGCCTGAGAAGACTGTACTGCTCATCTCTGATCAAGTTCAGCTCCCTGAACGAAAGCAGAACCAGCAGACTGACATCTTGGTTGTCAGAGCCCTCTGCCCAGTCCAGAGTGAACTTCTGCACCGAGAAGGTTTTTCCGACTCCAGCGACGCCGTTGGTCAGAACGACTCTGATGCGTCTCTGTTGGTCAGGTGAGGCTTTAAAGATGTCGCAGCACCTGATTGGAATGTCATGGGGGGTCTTCTTCTTGGAAGCTGTCTCTAGCTGTCTCACCTCATGTTGGGTATTAACCTCTTCACTCTGTCCGTCTGTGATGTAGAACTCATTGTAGATCCTTTTGAGGAGGGTTCCACTTCCTGTTTCATCACTTCCTGTTTCACTTCCTTCAGTCATACATTCACATCTCCTCCTCAGACTGATCTTATGTTCATCTAACACCTCCTGCAGACCAACATTCACTAAAAAAAGGGATACAAGGGTGAGAGAAGACAAAACACAATGGCAATCTGCACATTACTTTCACTTTCATTTAAAAGGACCAAGATAAGAATATATAAAGTAGTAAAGGTGTAGCTGTATGTGCACTGGCCTCCTACAGGAGGGCTGTAACAGTAGAGCATCCCATTTCTTATTTTTTAACAAAGTTGTGCACAAGTTTTGGATTTGCTCTTGTTGCTTCTTCTGTTTGTTTTATTGGTGCAATAGTCCAGTTCTAATTCTAGTTCGGTTCTAATGTTTGTTTGGCTTAGAGGGCAGAAACAAGATCCTATGGTCTGGCTTATTATCACATTTATAATGTTCTTACTGCAACTACTTGACTGTTTTGGTTATTTTAGACCTCTTTTGAAAAGAGCCCTCTGGTGTTGGTAACGCCCATGTACTGTAAGTTAGCATACCTAAGTTCTCCCAGACTTCAGCACCTTCTACTGGCGACCAGTGGCTGCTGGAATCTGATTCAAGTCTGGTATTTGCCTATCCTGCTGCAAATGGCTCAGACTCTTCCTACATTCAAGTCATGGTCAAACAAGCCCGTCCACTGTGCTTTTCTACTGCAGTCAGCTCCTACTCCCTCACTATGAGAGGATCCAGCTACAGATCAACAGAATCATGACCGTTAGCTGTCCTGGCTCCACGATGGTGGAACGAGCTCCAGACTGAGATCAGGAGCTGTGCTTTTCTTCAGCCTGAACACTTACTAGAAGGCATTCAGTTTAATTGATGAAGCTGATGTACCTGCTTGATTCTTGTGATTTTGGGGTTTGTGTCCACGTGGTTGAATGCACTGACCGTAAGTCTTTAAATAAACAGAATGACATGTAGCAGGTGACATTTTGAATTGGTAAGGGATGTAGAGTCTTACATTGTACACTGCTGGTCTGACCGGCTGGTCTTGTTCTGGATCTTTTTCCACACCGGTAACAGGAGGAGTCCCCTGATGAAGCAGACTGGTCCCAGTATGAGATGATGCACTGCCTGCAGAACCAGTGTCCACATCTGGTAGAGACTGGATTCTTTAGCATGACCTGACACAAAGCACAGCTGCAGAGCTGCTCCTCCACAGAAACATGACTCCTCTTCCTGTCAACACAATATCTTAATGACTACAATGATTTGTTGAGTGTTGATACAAGGTACAAAAACTAATACTTTCTTGAAGTGTAAATTCTCTAATGGAAGTTCTCATTTTGTTTGCCGCAGAAATAAATGATCCATTTCAGTTTTAAACATGATCTGAGCTGATAATTCTGCATTATTATATATAATTTATTATGTGAGGCATCTGGAGGACAACACATTCTGACCCACTTAGGTTAGATTCAATCATGACTGATCTGCTTAATTTGGATTCAATCATGACTAATTGATTTTCATTGTGTGAGTGAAGGTCCAGGGGTTGGCTTCCAACTGTAAGGGGCCAAAGGTAACAGACGATAAAGTGCTTAGCTAAGTTTGACCTGCATGCCAAAAGGTGGGAGATGCTTAAGACAGGTCAACTCCTCTTTTAGTCTATTGGATAATTTACCAAAGTGACCAATTAGAAGATGTGGGTGTGTACTGGAAAAGGGACTCTAAAGGCCTGTGCAGGAAGAGAAGAAGAAGGGCGGCACTTGGTAGATCTCCTGAGATCAAAGGCTAATAGGAGCTCTGATGGGGCAGAGGGCAAAGCATCTTGGCATTGCTTTTGCCGTAGATTTGATAATATCAGAAAGCGGCCACTTCTGATCCGGACGCAGGGCTCAAGATTCTGTTTCAATAAAGATTGCTCTATCATTCCACCCAGCCTTGCCTCCGCAGAATTCTTTTATCATCAAACTACACGCTGACTCATTGGAGGAGGAAAGCCTAGAAACTACAGGTGGCGTTGTCGGCAGGATCGCTTTTGACAACTTGGACACACGACAGGGGTCCAGAGACTGACTTTCACCCCAACTGGCCAACAAGGTGAGCATTTTTGGTCTAGGGGTCAAACTCAGGCCCTGGACAGGACTGTGTGTGTGTTTTCCAATGTCTGTCAAGCTGAAAATGACCAAATTGGGGGGGAAACGGACAATAGGTGCGTAGTTTGTTGATACGGTTCTGTCTAAATTTTCTAAATTGAGAGAATTCAAGAGAAAAAGGAGAAACTTATGCGGTAGAGATTTATGAATTAATTGGAAATACGATGCAGGCGGTGCCAAGTGTGGCGCTAAGCTTACATTGTCCTAAGTCATGCGTGAGTTTAGTCACTGTTTCCTATGCGCTAAGTTGTCTCAAATAGAGAAGTGATGAAATATAGGGAATAAGAGAATTAAGGAATAAAAGAAGATAAGAAGAAAAAGAGAGACTGCTGTGGCAGCAATGACTGAACTGATGACCATCCGATGCAGACAGTGACAGGCAAGGTGCTGAGCTTACATTGTCAGACATGCGGGGCATTGGTCTTCATTAGCTGCGTGGTTCAGTCTCAAAAAGTAGAGAAGAATATGAAAAGCCTGGCCAGGTAGAAAAAGAGAAGTGATGAAGACCACAAAGAAAAATTTAAGTGAGAGAAATATTATGTCAAACCAAACTTAGGGTTGTGACAATAGAGAATTCAGCAAGTCCACGGGATGCTAAATAATGTGTAGTGGCACTTGGTGGACTGTTAGAGGCGGTTTTCCGTATTCTGAGTCCAACAAACCAAGTTGCAGTAGGTGTCATGTACAAGAGCTCTGTTGAAATTCAGCTGGATAAGTGTTTGTGTTTGTGAGTATAAAGAAAAAAAAGGGTGGCACTTGATAGATCTCCTAAGATCAAAGGCTTATAGGAGCTCTGATGGGGCAGAGGGCAAAGCATTTTGGCATTGCCTTTTCCCTGGATTTGATAATATCAGAAAGCGACCGCTTCTGATCCGGACACAGGGCTCAAGATTCTGTTTCAATAAAGATTGCCCTATCATTCCACCCAGCCTTGCCTCCACAGAATTCTTTTATCATCAAACTACACGCCGACTCATTGGACGAGGAAAGCCCAGAAACTACACATGTTTAATCAAGTCAGGTGACAGTCTCTTACTGTGTGTCTGGGGGTCCAGGTCCATTACTGAAGAATAAAGGAAGATGTTTGGACTGGTCACTCCTCATAGACAGACAGCTGGATACTGGAGACTCAGCTCTCTGTCTGTTGCAAACACCAATATGCTTTAATTACGGCTGTCAACCGATTAAACTAGTCAACTCGTGACATCTTTATCTGTAGTTAATGAACCTTAAAGGGACATTTTTTCAAGTTTTTAACACTCAAAGTGGACAAATATGCTTTTGGCAAATGTATGTTAATCCACCTGCAGCCACACGTTTAACATTGCTGGTGAGAGTTTGTCTCATGTACAGGAGGAGGGCCCTCTGCATCAGCTGAGTGCCAGCAAGTGTCCCCTGAGACTGGACGTACTCCAGTGCCAACTCAGTTTACATCAACAATTAATGTTGATAACTGTGTTCTTGTGGAGAGAACCATCTGGCAGGACTTTGTGTCACAGGGGGTTAAAGGGGAGAAAGTAAGAGCTAGTAAGTGAACCCAAATGCAGTACTCACAGGACAGGAGGCAGGATTGAGGGGGAACCAAAAGCGAGCTTTTATGTAGACAAAGGCTGAATGCCACAAAAGACCAAGGAGCATGAAACAAAAAGGAGGTCCAAAGACCCAAAAAACAAAAGTAGCAAGATAAGTAGTAACAAAACCAGCAAGACAAAGTACAACCCAAGAAACACAGACACACTGACAGAGGGAGACAAACATGGAGGAATAAAGGGGAGAAGACAGAGGGAAGATCATAGAGGAGAAACTTAAAGGACACAAGAGAGCATGGAAAATCAAAACATAAGACACAAGACACAACACAAAGGCATGAAATCTAGGGTCATGACACTTTAAAGCTGAACTTGCCTTTCAAAAGACTCTTTCCTTTATACATTTCTGCTCAAGGAGCTTTGTTTCTGTTCACCATCCACAAAGTTACTGCTGCATCATGTCCTGAGTTCCCAAATTACAGGACGGGCTGACGATCATAACATGTGCCCAATAATCTCATTTCAAAACAATTATATGTGTTAAGAGGAACATTTACTCGTTATTATAGCGATAATATGTTGTATTACTTTAATAGATAAACACAAAATAAATGTTGGGAAAAGCAGCTGAAAATTACTCATGAATATTAGTAGCAGTTCTCTTACTGTGTGTGTGAGGGTCCATTACTGAAGAATAAAGGATGATCTTTGGACCGGTCACTCCTCATAGACAGACAGCTGGATACTGGAGACTCTGCTCTCTGTCTGTAGAACTGAACTCTGCAACAACATGTTTTTATTAATATCACATGAATCCTTCATACATTCTCTGATGACAGCCAACTAGGGTGCCAACAAGACAAAATGTTGTTCCCATTTCTTCAAACTACAAATACGTTGAGATTTGTGCATGTAATAGGCTGCACACCATACTGACATCTTACAGAATGAGTCATATCACAATATGATGCCAAACAATATGATACACTTCACTGTATTCAGGTATTTAAAGATAAAACATGATGTTAACTGATCCTTACCAGGTTAGTTTTGTGCCTAAACTTAACCTGAACATAAACACAGTGTTGAGAAGTGAAAACTTAAAGATTGGACCTAAAGAAACTTAAAGTTGCTTCATCAACAAACAAAGTTTTAACACGTTCGTGGCTCTGAAGAAAATACAAGCCAACATTTATTCTGGTCATTGGGTTGAGGAAGCTTGAAGTGAATTTTAGTAGAAATTTTAATACATAAATACAAAATTAATATCTGTAAAAGTAACTGAACATGAGTCATATGAATGAGTTTGTAGCAGTTCTCTTCCTGTGTGTCTGAGGGTCCAGGTCCATTACTGAAGAATAAAGGAAGCTCTTTGGACCAGTCACTTGTTAGGATTTACACATTTTCATTGCCTCTTTATGCCTTATCACCCATCCTATGACCCTATGATACCTGGCCACAAACTAGTGTGTGTCAGGTTTACGACGTTTGAAACTGTTTACTACACTAGTGTCAGATTTACGAATCTGTTTTCCAGTCTGTGCCTAACACTGCCCTGCACCAGCAGGGTCTGTAGGGTCTCCATGCTGCCCATGGCTCCCCTTAACAAACACACTGCTCATGAACCTACACGCACATCGTTCATTGCTCAATAAATAATGACATATGCCACGCTGTGATGCTATGAAATTGCACAACACATTTTGATTGTCTTTTCCCACCGTTTTCCTATTATCTGACATTATTAAAAGAGTTGCACATATCCTGTTGACAAATGAGATGGTCAGATGCATTAGTCCCTTTTATTAGGGGCTAATACATGGAGAGCAAAGCCAGGATATGAGAGAGAACACGTTCACCTTTCACTTATCGCTTTCACACGTGAAGAGGCCTCGAAGGCCAGCGATATCACCTCCCAAATCCCTTGTGCGTATGCGATAGTGAAGGAGCCATAAACAAAGGCAGATATGGAGGACAGGCAGATGAGGCCAGGGACATTTTGTTTTTTCAACAGGGTGACGTCTCCAGGGATCAGGATTCGTGTGCCAAGAAACTGGGACCAGTTTCTGCACCACCAATGGGAGGGCTAAAGTCTAAACCACGGGTCCTCCCCACCTTTTTTACATGATTGTCTAATAATAGTATTCATTCTATCTATATGATTGACCAATGACAACTCAACACATACATTGTAACAGCAATATATAATGCATTGCATGCTGAAATTGTGCATCTTTTTCTGGGCAATTGGTTGCAGCTAACAGCGTTGCTGCTTAGTGCTCTGCTGCCTTTTTGCTTTTGCTTAATGATACAATTCTTCTTAATAAATAGTTAACAGTACGTCGTAGTCTGTCTTCTTTATTAGTCTGTCTACTTTCACCTCTCAAACAAGCGAACACGCCTGACACACTCCTCATAGACAGACTCTGCTCTCTGTCTGTAGAACTGAACTCTGCAACAACATATTTTTATTAATATCACATGAATCTTTGATAAATTCTCTGAAGACAAACTCATTTAGGAAGCTCTAAATACACAAATTTGTAAAGTTTGTTTCAGTTCTCTTCAGAGGAAGACGACACAGATGACTTCTTTGTGTCACAAGTTTTACTTAAACGTTGGCAGAAGCTGCTGAAAATAAGTCAAGCTTGAAATGCATTTTAGTAGAAATGTTAGGACACAAGCACACAATTAACATCTGTAAAAGTAACTGAACATGAGTCACATGAATACGTCAGTAGCAGTTCACTTACTGTGTGTCTGAGGGTCCATTACTGAAAAATAAAGGAAGACCTTTGGACTGGTCACTCCTCATAGACAGACAGCTGGATACTGCAGACTTTGCTCTGTCCTCCTCTTCCTCCACACAAAGTCTCCTGGAGGCCATCTTCTGGACTTCAGTCAGTCTGAGAAGTAAAACAGTTACACCGACAGTGAGCTCAAAACACAAGAATGAGGAGTTGGGCCGATGAACGATGCCATTGTCCATCACAGATGGCTGACAGCCATGGACCACTAATCCCTGACCATCGTAACACTGTGATTCAAAAGGTTTCCCCATCAGAGAGCACAATTAAGAGGCTCCTCAGAGTTGTTGTTGTTTGTGGGGAGAGGATGAGAAAAGAAGTATGTTTCTGCTCAGTGCACTAACATCACTTGTGGTGATCCTCCTGTGGATTGATGCTGACCTGTATACTGAACATATAAGGAGTAGTTAACGTTTATAATCATCAGAGAACGTTACAGACGTTGTTTTTGGTTCCTCTCTGTTTCCTGAATATATCCACATGTGTGTGAATGTGTAAATGAGACATTAACTTATTGCACTTTGTAGAAGGAGCTTTATAAGGTTCACTCCATTGACTTGTATCAGCAGCGGGCCAACCCGCTCAGTGAGGCGTCTACATATGTGTATGTTCAAAATAACTACTTCCTTAAAACAACAACATTGTGACGGTATGTCTATGGTCGTGTTAAGATTTCTACATTTTCATTTCAGCTGCCAAAGTATCGTCTCACCACTGTGACCTATTACTATGCATCTATGACCCCCTGCCTACTAAATACTGTGCATTTATCTATACCAGTCATAAATACCGTCATCCACGTCATCCATATGTCAGATTTATGTATCTGTTTTTCAGTCTGTGCCTAACACTGCCATGCACCAGCAGGGCCTCCACACTGCCCTTTAAAAGATGCCACACTGTGACTCAGTTGCTATGATACAATAAATTTAACTATTGATTGTCTTTTCCCATTATCCCACATCATTAAAAGAGTTGTACATATCCTGTTGACAAATGAGATGGTCAGAAGCGTTAGTCCTTTATATGAGGGGCTAGTACATGGAGAGCAAAGCCAGGATATGAGAGAGAACACATTCACACATTTCACACATCCACAGAGAGGCCTCAAGGTCAGAGATAACACTTGCTTTTCCCAAAACCATTGAAGTGTGTGTGTTAGGGAGTCAGCCACTAAAACTTAAACAAAGAGCAGATGTGCAGGAAGACAGGACAGGGTGATGTCTCCAGGGATCAGGTTTCGTGTGCACTGAACTGGGACCAGTTTGTGCTCCCACGATGGAAAGTCTAAACCACAGTTACAACCCACCTTTTGTTACCTGCTTGACCAATAAAAGTTATTCATTTTATCTATTTGCTTGACCAATAAGAAATTCTACATCTTATGTAACTGAAGAGATAAAATACATTGTACACTGAAATTGTGCGTCTTTTTCTGGGCGATTGGTTGACAGTAAAATATAAAAACGTTGGATAAACACTCACCCTGACACGGCGTTCAGTATCCTGCTCAATCTGCTGTCGACTCAAAATGGAGTCTGAACTCACCTTAGCTTCATGATGTGGATCACACAGTCACTGTGTCTCCTCCCTCATGACAGGAAATCATGTGTTTATCTCTACTGTGTGTGTGTGTGTGTGTGTGTGTGTGAGTGAAAAAACATTTGTCACAGAAGAAATTTTATTTTTTCCGCTCAGAAAATGTACATTTAAAAATAAAAACTAATTAGGAGGAAAACATTTATTTAAAGGCAGATTTTTTCTTTTCTTTTTTCCTGTTTCCATGTCTTTAAAGCCCTTTTCTTTGACACATGAAAACAAATTTCTTTGCTCAGTAAATAAAATACTCAACAATATATGTAATGTGTGAAACAGAGAGACTAATTTAGAGTCACTTTTTTTTCTCCTACTTTGTTTCACACATGAAAACACATTTTCCTCTAGAAATCTTTGTGTTGATGTTGATGAAGGTTCTCAGTCATTCAGGTCTCCACTTAGACTTTTTTGTTCATGTGTGAAAC
>CAEMYA010000550.1:147956-163100 GCA_903131615.1 Diplodus sargus | reverse complement strand
TAAAACTGGGTTATTTTGGCTCTGATGCAGCCGAGCCTCTCTGTCTGCTGCCCCTACTCTGTCTCCAGCATTGTCCCACCCACAACGCCATCTGATTGGCTACACGCAGAGCGGGTAACAGCCAATCAGTAGTGAAAGCTGTGCATGCACAGTGCTCACACACAGCAGAGAGGAGAAAAAGTTTAGCCACCAGGTAAAACTGGATTCACAGCCCGGCGCTGTTCCTGGGGGCTCCGAAGGTAAGTTAAGGCAGCAGACTCTCTCGAATTTGTAATAAATATCCCAGTACTGTACAACTCACAACTACTAGTAACATTACCGTGAGCCCGTTAACGTTATATAAACATAAGCGGCAGCTCTGCTGCTCGCTGTCCCTCCAGACGAGCCTGTTAATCACTCGCTAATATCAACGTGGAAATAGTCCGTGACAGTAGAAGTCTGTGTGTGCGAGTGAGAGAGTAAAAACCTAATGAACTCAATTCAGTCCAGTTTTATTGCAGGGAAGCGCGTTGAGGTGAAGGCTGATTAGCTTTTAGCATAACGTTAGCCCACCTGTCCGCTTCTCCCTCTCTGGCTGTAGACGCTCAGCTGACTGTAGAAACTCTACAGCTCACTATTACTAACGCTACTGTGAGGCCCAATGTGTGTGTGTGTGTGTGTGTGTGTGTGTGTGTGTAAGCCACATGAGAAGCTGCAGAAACTGACAGCAAAGCACCGTCTGTCTGAGAGGAAACTGTAGGGCAATAATGGCTGTTTAACTACCAAATTACTTTGCTTTTACCTTTTTCTGTGTTGATTGAGAGATCCTAAGCAGCAGAAAATGACATATTGTCATATAGTGTGTCTTGAAGCCGTCTTTGGCAGTTTCTTGTAGAGAGGAGCAGGATAGTGCTGCTCAAGACCTAAGACATAATGTAACTGCATCATAAAGCCTATATGATCTTCATGGTGTTCAGGGATGAATTGTGTCTCCTATTGCTCATGTACTATTTTTTCAGCTATAGTTACATTCATTGTTAGTAATGTAGCAGCCTAGTTTTGAATGACAGGGTCCCTGCTATCAAATGTTGTTAAAATATAACATTTACAAAATAAAATCAACTACAGGCTTCCCAAATGCTGTAGTAAATTAAGCACGACGAGTTGAGTATACGTCAGCATGTGGCCCCACTTTTAACTCTCTCTTTTTTCAAACCCTTATTGCAGATGGATAGACTTCAGTCTAAAAGTGTGGTGTGGAAATATTACACTCAGCCAACACCAGGGAAGGCAGTCTGTAATAGATGCAATGAAGGTGTCAGCATGGGAGCAACAACGGGGAAAAACAAAAATACCTCAAACCTGTGGTCCCATCTTAGGATTCATCACCCTGAGTTGTATGAAACAGCACAGAAGAAACGGGAATCTGAATCTCATCTCAATGAGGCAACTTCATCTCAGCCAACAATAGAGGACATGTTTCAGAAACAAAGAAAGTGGACAAACTCAGATGACAGATCGAAACTAATGGACAAACTAGTCATAGAGATGATAGTAACTGACAACCAACCGTTCACGGTGGTATCTGATGTTGGCTTTAAGCGCCTCATGGCTGCAGCAGAGCCACGATATGCACTGAAAAGTGAGAAGTATTACCGAACTGAGAAGCTGCAAGAAGTTCACCACAAGATTGTGGACAAGATCAAAGCCCTGATTCAACCAGAGAATGCTGGCTACTCTCTCTCCTTCACCACAGACTGCTGGTCTGGTGTGAGCGAGTCTCTTATGAGCCTGACATGCCATTTCATCGACACTGAATGGACAAGAAAGCAGGTCATCTTAAATACAAGAGCGATGCATGGGTCCCACACTGGAGAATACCTGAAAGAGACATTCCTCAATATGCTTGAGGACTGGAAGATAAGCAAAGACCGTGTAGCACTAGTGCTTCGAGACAGCGGAGCAAATATTGTGAAGGGAATGAGGCTCGCTGAACTCCCAGACCTCAGCTGCACAGCGCACACCTTGCAACTTGTGGTGAATGACAGTCTGGCAAGTCAAAGAGCCATCACAGATGTCATTGCAATAAGTAAGAAGTGTGCCACACATTTCCACCACTCTATTCTTGCCAAACAGCGTTTGCGAGATATTCAGAGGGAACTTGGCCTGCCAGAGCACAACATAATCCAGGCCGTTCCAACAAGGTGGAACTCAACGCTCCATATGCTGCAAAGAATGCTGGAGCAAAAGCGTGCGCTTACCATCTACTGTGGTGAACATGGAGGATTTGCAGGTCTCACTGCTCACCAGTGGGACCTTGTGTCCAATTTAATTGAAGTTCTTCTCCCAATAGAGGAAGTGACACTTTAGGTGAGCCACAGCAACTCATCTGCATCCTGCATCATTCCATGCCTGACTGTGCTGAGGATGCTTCTGCAAGATGACGACGGGCCCTCCACAAAAGGCATCAGAACACTCAGGCAAGTCATGAGGGAGAGCCTCGACAAGCGTTTCTCAAAAGTTGAAGACATAAAAACTGTGGTGCTGGCCTGTCTCTTAGATCCTCGTTTTAAGAGTCATGCATTCTCCTCTGCCACAACATTGAGCAAGGCCAAAGGATGGTTGAAAGAAGAAGAGGATGCATCCACACAACAGACCACTCGAGAGGAGCAAGCTGCCACAGAAGGAGCCAGTTTGGAGGAGCAAGCAGCTGCATATGGGCCACACGAGAATGATGGAAACACCCACAAAAGGCAACGGAGAGAACACAAATCCTTCCGCAGCCGTGTTGATGAGATGTTCAGTTCCCTGCTGGCACCTCACACTGGTGACCTGCTGGCCAGTACCTGCACTGAGGACGAGCTACATCTGTACCTCAAGGAGCCAGTGATCGACAGGCGCAAAGGGGACCCACTCCAGTGGTGGAGACAGAATCAAGGGCGCTTCAAACTACTTGCGGAACAAGCAAGAAAGTTTTTGTGTGCACCACCCTCATCAGTCCCAAGTGAGCGGGTCTTCAGTGAAGTCTCTGCAATTTATGAGAGCAAGAGAAGCCGTCTCACTGGAGAGCACGCTGAACAACTCTGCTTTTTGCACCACAATCTGGTGCTGCTCAATTGGGACTACTGACTGATTTAGACTCACATTTCTGTGCAAATTTTATTTAACTCTGTTTTATTTACTTTATAAAACTTCAGGGAACTATTTATTTATTTATTTAAATTTTAAGTTAACTTTATAAGAGATGCTGCTGACCCTGGGAACACCCTGCACTTTTTGTTTTTGTTTGAACTTAAAGCAAAGATAAGTGAAAGATTAACATTTCAGTTATATTGAAATTTCAAAAACTTTATTTACTGTAGAAAACTTCAGGGAGCTATTTATTTGTTAAAATTTTCCTTTAACTTTCTAAGACATGCTGCCGAGCCTGGGAGCTCCTTGCACTTTTTGTTAGAATTTTGAAACAAAGATGTCTATTGTCTAAGATAAAAAGAAAAACCTTTAACATGTTGTAAATCTAATAAGCTGTTTAATAAACATATGCTTAAAGGCATTTAAACGAAGTTGAGTGTTGAAGTTTGTATTATTCAAAATTTTGACACAAATATTTTCCCTTTTACTGCAAATGAATATCGGCTCCACTTATCGGTTATCGGCCTCCTTGACTACTAATAATCGGTATCGGTATCGGCCCTGAAAAAACCATATCGGTCTATCTCTAGTCTCCACCTTCACAGCAGAGGCCTGCACTGGGTCGGATACTCTCGAGTAAGGTAAACTACAGATAACTATCTTGCTCAGTATCCATTCTTTGCACCTCGATGACGGACCACAGCGTGTTTTAAATCAGGTGACAGAATAACAACAGTCTCAGTAGGCTACAGATCAGTGGTCGCTGTTGCCGGTGTGTTTTTAAAATTAGCGGGTTTGATTCTCGTGTCGGATGTCGCGCTCGAGTGCTAGTGGAAAAGAAAAAAAACGGGAAAAAAAACTGAGTGTCTCAGTCCGCTGGGCTTATAAATAATCAACACTGATGATCATTCAGGACATCTGCGCCATAACCTGCGGGGCCCTGTGTCGCGGGTGGCGGGGAGTGACAGCGACGACGACGACACAGCAGAATGATCCTGTGTAGGAGCTGTCCATGGTTACTTAACCAAAAGTCTCTTGAAGTAGGCTATCAAAGAAAGACAACTATGGACTGAGGAAGTTTGAGTAGGTGGTTAGATACAGAAGTTATCATGACGTGAACCGTAGCCTATGTTACGGTAAAAAAAAAAAAGCAGCTCCGCCACTCCTTAAAAAAATCCTGGAGGAAACACTGAAATGCCAACAGTACAATGTAGGATAGAGATACAGACAAAATGACAACACATATTGGGAGATGAGGTATTCAAGAGTAATTTCCATTCTAATTTTGATTTTGTCAATGAATAGTTTTTTGGCTACATTCCAAAGAAGACATGTTGTAAGATTAGCTTTTTCTGTGTTGACAACACAGCAAAAGGCTGATCACGCCCATTTCAAATGCAATTTACAGGCCAGAGGAAAGGATTGGAGACAAAATAAAAATAGCTATTGAGAGCTAAGACATTATGTTTCTTAATAGAATAAGTTTGCATTGTTAAGATTTTTAAATATATATATTTATTTATCAACAAATCATGAAGTGGGCTTATTTGGAACACCCATGGGCTTAATGGGTACATTAAGTACTAGTGTCCGACCGATAGGGATTTTTTGGCCCGATAACGATAGCCGATATTAGAGGTGGTGCAATCACCGATAGCCGATATGCAACCGATATATTGAGTTTTTGAGCTGGAATGAAAACGGGCCTTGGATTGTGCATAGATTTTGCACCGATATGATTATGCAATAGTACAGTCACAGTGACAGTAGTACAGACAGATGCTTTCTTAAACCAATTTCTTTATTCAAGACTTTTAACATTTAACATACTTTGCTCCTTTTTTCAGCCATCTGTGTAATAAAGGAAAGAAAACATTTATATTATTTAACCTATGCATTTTTAAATTTGTAAATAGAGAACCATTCATTTTACTGTGTTAATTCATATTTGCATGCAAAACAGACAGCACAGCGATCTCAGCTGCCTACAGCTGCTGCTGTTATTGTTTTTAACAAAGACGAAAACAGCGCTTGATTGCTGAAAGGCAAAGCCCGTGTGGTGCTGGCAGCGGCCACAAATAATTGACACCAGCGTTAATGAGGAAGTGATGCGGTACACTCATAGCCTTGATGTTAAATATGCCTGACGTTACTTAATTTATTGTGTTATCGCACAGACATGGCCAACGTTTCGACCTGGAGGTCTTCATCAGTGCAACAGAACAAAGCAAAGTGATGGAGTTTAAATAGATGCGGGTGGCGAGTTGATGCGGTGGTTGGTTTATGTGACTAAAGGGGACATTTCGGTGCAGGAGGGAGCGGAGCGTGGATGCGATCTCCTTCAACCATGCACAGAAAAGGGGAATGATAGGAAAGGTTTTTCGAATTTATTGAGAAACAATGCCCAGGTCAGCAATGCATGCCAAAAAACATGTTGTTCATTCGTCCCCTCCATAAACCAACCCAGCAGTGGACACACACAGTCAAACCAAGCCAAAATGACGACGCTAAAATAAAAGTGATCCTGTGTCATGTCGGGGAGACTAGTGCTTTCTTGCTTCAATCCTTTTAGCATTGTATTTATATAAAACTGTACCCTTCCATGCTTTTGTGCAATCTTTTAATAACGTATTCAATCAATCAAAAGTTACTATAGCAAGCGTGTAGTGGGGAGCGTTCCTCGTTGTGTCACAAACATGGGGAAATGAACCCAGGACAATCCAGTCCACAATTATACAGCAATTGTGGCTTGTGAAAGAGAGGGAAAAGTCCGCTGGTTGGCCGCTGTTTGATCGGCTGACTGGTCAGGTGTTCGGGAGGTTTCGTGGTGTACAGTGGGGAAGGGACTTCACTGAAATGTGAGCTGAGCCAAAGTCTCTGGCTGAGCTAAGCGCGCCCCACTGGACAAAATAAATCAGTACACCACCGCGTGCTTTTGTCATTGTCACACTTTTTTTTCTATCGGCGCAACATTTCACGGATAAGATAGAAATTGGGCCGTTCTATCGGGCCCCGATAATCGTTCGGTCACTATTAAGTACCCATTAAGCCCATGCCAGACTTTTGACATATTTTGACAAATCAAACAATGAAAACATTAAAAATTGGTATAAATGAATTATTGACACTTCAAATAGACATTAGACTATCATTTTAACTAAAATGTTCTCACTTTTATTGGGGCGGTATATATTAAAAATGTTTGAAAAGCAGATTTGGTGTGCTTAATAGGTACACCCTATACCGCGACGTCGTCTGAAAAGATGCTTTTCATTCACTCCGTTTATGTTCTTCTAATTGTTCTGAGAAACACTTTGTTTAATTTTTTAAGGTCTAATGAGCACATTTATGAAACTCAACTGAGTATGTTTACAAGACAACATTTATTACATCCAGTCAAGTTTTTTGCAATGTCCTAGAGGCTAGCATTTTATGTTTATTAATTACTAATAACTGGTTTGTGTTAATTTGTCGACTGAGAACCTAGGTACCTCTATTATTTTATTGTTTTACTAAGTTTCACTATGCACTTTTATTTAAGTTTAAATGGTGCAGCTCCTTACAGTAAGGTTAAAGTCTAGTTTCATCCAACTTTATTTCTTACATTGTTCTATCTGTTGTTGTTAATAAGCCAAGTGCCAATTGCTATCAAAACAACAGAATTATTTTCCGCAGCTTCTGGACTCTGTTTAAATCTTAAGCCCTTAAGGAAAGCGACACCTCCCAGGTCTGTAACATACCAATCAAAGATAAGATGACTTATGTAGGGATTTCTATAATGAAAAATGAGGAGAGATGCTCTGTAAACTTCAATTTGATTAAAGATAAGAAAAAGAAAAAGCTTAATGGCTGCAGAGAGATGTATCCTTGAAAGGTTGAGTATTGTTGACAAAGGCAGAAGGTTTATCTCGTCTTACATATGCAGCGATTCCCTTGTTTGTCCACCAAAAGCTCTATAATTCAATTGATAAACTACTTTTCAATTTTATCTGGAAAAACAAGACGCATTATGTGAAAAAATCTGTTATTATGAACACCTTTGAACGCGGTGGTCTAAACTTTCTTGATTTTACAACCCTTAATAATACTTTTAAAATAAAATTGGACAAAGCACTTTCTAAAAAAATCCAACATCTTCATGGAACTTTATACCTAACTATATTTTCTCTAAGGTTGGAGGCCTAGAATACTTACTTTTGTGTGATTATAAATTAGAAAAAAATCCCTTAATTTCATCTAAATTCCACGAACAAATGCTCTTAGCATGGTCATTAATCTACAAACATAACTTCTCCCCAAATAGGTGCTACATCTGGAATAATCGGCTTATTAAGTTCAAGAATAAATCTTTATTTTATAAAACTTGGTTCAATAATAATATAATTCTAGTATCCCAACTTCTAAATGATAATGGAACATTGCTGAATTATTCTGATTTCCTTCACACTTTTGGCATTCCAATCACCCCAAAAGAGTTTGCAATTGTTATGGATGCCATCCCATCCGGTATTTTAACTCTCTTAAAAGGGACTGGAAAACCAGACTGTTCACCAACTTTGGACCCTAAGTTGACGTCAGCTGGTAATATATGTTTCGCTACCACAATGAGGAATAATAATCGTAACATTCGCTCTTTATTCCAGAGAGAGGTTACCAGTACCCCTAATGTTGTTTCCTATTGGTCTAACTTTGTTGACAACCTGAATTGGGGAAATATCTGGAACCTTCCTTACAAATACCTCCTTACTAATAAAGTAAGAGAAGTCTCTTTCAAAATCATACATAGGTGTTATCCTGCTAAGCAATGTCTCCTTAGGTTTAAGCTTGACATATGTGTTAACTGTTCTTTTTGTGGATTATCTCCAGAAACAATGGTGCACCTTTTCTGGCAATGTCCCTACACCACCACTTTCTGGAAAGACCTATCCCGATATATTACTGATAAACTTGTCTCTGATTTTTCCTTGTTTTGGAAAATGTTTTTGTTTGGTTTCCTTGACAACAAAAGTAAAAAGCAGAAAGAAACATACCTAACCAATTTGTTGATCATTTTAGGGAAATATCATATTCACAAAGCCAAATTCAGTAACTCTAAACCTTCTTTTATTTCTTTTGGTAAGGACACGGAACAGTACATCAAAACCATCTATGATTTAAAAAATAAGAAAGCTGCTAAAACCATTCAGTTATGCTCTATTTTTAATGTATTTATTTGAAACTTCCCCTGGCTCTGCTCTTGACTAATGTATTTTCTGTATTAATGACTCTACTTGCTTGTTTTTACTGTTTGTATTGTAAAGATTTAATCAAAATAAATAAAAAAACAAAACAAAAGCGGTGGGAGATGCACATCCATGGAGCTGTGCCACCTAACATGGCCCCCTATGGAGGCGACGTGCGTCTACAAAGCCCCCATGAACGCACACACATTAGTCGGGCACTTGACCCAGGCGGTCCGCTTTAGCAGTAGTGAAAACCCTGCGCACACACCAATGAGCGAACAACCACCACGGGGAAAAGGCACACTTCAGCTTAGCTCTTATATCACTTAAACAGTCGTCTCAATGCAGTCGTTATTCCGCGTCACCGGCCGGTGTACCGGTTTAACTGGCGACCTTTACCTTGTGTTCTCCTACCTCACCTCTGATAAATGTCTGAGTTACGGTAACCACGACTCATACACCTCCCGTAACATAATGAAATGTGATTAATTCACCAATTAACACGACCACCACTTGAACCAAAACGCCTGAGCGGCTGGACACTGAGTACAGAATCTCGAAACGAAGCTAACAAACGTCAAACCGAATAGTTAGCTACAGGGCTGTAAACTAGCAGTCGCCACTCGCCAAATGCGAATAAAAAGGATTCCCCTGGCGACTTAATTTTGGAAGGATACATGCCACAGGGCGGGTAAATGTTTGTCCCGATGGTCCTGCTCTTGCAATAAATTATGCATGATATAGCAAAACAAAGTAGTAGCTGTTAAGTGCTAAATTATGACGGTAGCAAACGTTAGTGCTAAACCGGTGATTTGTTCTGTGTCGCACTGAATTAGCTCCCCCGACGTCACCGCTGTAGAAAATAGTTCCCCTCAGAAGCAACGCAGCGTGCACGTCACCGCTCTTTAAAAGTTTGGCACAGTGACTGTAACCATTTTTAGACAGAGCACCAAGCCGCCAATTTGCCCGTCTTTTTGGCGGCTCGGTCCGTGGTTTTAGACAGAGGCCGGCAAATTGGGGGTCTGTTTTGGTCCGCCGATTTTCCGCCTCAGAGGGTACACTTATTTCTGCCTCAACTGAGATGGGCGGAGGTGTCAATGACCTGTACTGTTGTGCGACCCACAACCGAGGAAACAGCTGATCACAGCAGTCAGTCCATCACTTCATCTGTGGACATTAAGATGAGCAACTGGACAGCCGCTGAGATCCAGGAGATGCAGCGTCTCCTCGGTCTCTGTAGCTGTTTGGCTGTGTTAGCTTGTTGTTGTAGTAGCGCAAGCTAGTAGGAACGGTCGCTACTTTCAAATTAAAAGCCCCCCACTAAGAACCCAGTTCTAAACTCTGTTAGGGGACAATGTAAAGCTCTTATTTTGAAGACAAATTCGTTGTCACTTTTTTTTTCCTTCATTAAATCTTTACAAACAGTAAAAACAAGCAAGTAGAGACATTAATACAGAAAATACATTAGTCAAGATCAGAGCCAGGGGAAGTTTCATATAAATACATTAAAAATAGAGCATAACTGAATGGTTTTAGCAGCTTTCTTATTTTTTTAAATCATAGATGGTTTTGATGTACTGTTCCATTTCATTACCAAAAGAAATAAAAGAAGGTTTAGAGTTACTGAATTTGGCTTTGTGAATATAATATTTCCCTAAAATGATCAACAAAAATTCGTTGTCACTGTTCGCAGCCCAACGACGAGCTTCACGTCACATGTTTACGCCTACCCCAGAGGCAGCTTTTGGAAAAGGAGGAATATTATGCCTCCGTTTGAGAAAGACAGGTCGGCACATTGCCGTCCTTACCTTGGAGCAAATGTGCCGCTTTTTCTATCTAAAAAGGGTTTGTGATTCGAGCGCAGCTATGTGGCGGCACATTCCCGGTGTGACTGAATCAAAGAGGAAAAACACAGAGGAGATAGGTGGAAAGGAAGGTGACAAAGAAGGGTAAACATCAACGAAAAAAGCAAAAGTGAGGAAGTTCAGTGAGAAGTGGAAAACTGACAGGGAATGGCTTCAGTACGACGACTTGACAGGTGTCATGTTTTGCTCCGTCTGCCGGACACACGCCAAAGAAAAGCAATGTTGTGAAATTTTATTAATAATATTAAAATGTATTTCTAAATAATATTTTGGCCTCTTTTATAAGCATGTATTGCTATATAAAACTGTTATCTCCATGAAAAGTACTGAAACAGATGTATATGCAACAAAAAGAGGCAATTTATTATTTGGCCGGTAAAAAATTTACTTGGCCGGTAGATGCTTTCATCTACCGGTCCCCTTGGCAGGTGAGCCAAAAAGTTAGTTTACAGTCCTGGTTAGCTAGCTAACAACTCACGGACGTTACATCATCCACATTGCATAAAAAGCCTAATTAATGTAGAACATTTACACAAATGGCAGCCAGCGACCATGCAAAATTAGTTAGGATGGACAGTGACCTTATATTACAATCGAATGATGAAACTACCAAGCATAACCATCTTTAAGCCAACGTTACTTAAGCAGCGCTTACAACATGCTGACTCACTGAGATGCCATGCCTCACATAGACTGGAGGAAAAAAAAGGGGTGCACTCCCCAAGTCTGCAGGGGCTCCGTACGTGAGCGGAAAAAAACAAAGGGTGGAGAGAAAAAAAGGGGCTGCCTAACCAAGTCTGCAGGGACTCAAGGAAGTAGTGATGTGTGGGCGTGAGCAAAACGGCTCTCAGCTCTTTGAAGTGAACGACCAGAGCCGGCTCCTGTCTGGGAGCCGCAGCCGCTTCTTTTTTTTCTCCTCTATTTCTTTAACTGTTCAAGCTGCACGTGATTGGTCAACTACATCATGTGTGGTGTTTTTTTTGTTTTTGTTTTAATTTTATTTGAAGTATCATCAAATTACAAACACTTAAGGCACATAGGTGTTACAAAGATTGAAAATGTTGAACCAGCTAATCTGACAAAGGAAAAGAAACGAAAAGGAAATGAAAATAACAATGTGAGGGTCTTATTCTAGGAGGGTGAATAAATCCAGTAAAGAAAAGAGTCTCTGGGCATTTTTGCTTGTCATATAATACAAGGATTTTTTGTATATTTTGAGTTAATTCTTCCATCCGTTGAAGTGGAGCTTCACCTTAAGGTATTTGCATCTATGAATGAAATGTTTTCCAAGCATGATCAAATTGTTCACCAAGAAGTCCAAGTTCTTCTCCTCTAATTGCACTCCAGCTTTAATCGACATCCAGTTTAACAGCTGCAGAGTAATCTGTTTGGTTAACAACCAGCTTTGAAATAATACCCAAAATTGTATAACATGTTCACATTCAAAGAAAATATGTTCCACCGTTTCAATGTCACTCTCGCAAAATCCACACAAATTATTATCCCAATTAAATCTTACATGTGAGAAGTGGTTTGATGGATAAATATCATTTAGTATTTTAAATGTGACCTCTTTTGCTTTATGAGGGATTGGATAAGATAAATATCGTTTCCTTATCTTTCTTGCTTCCGCAACACTGTAATCTCTTAGAACATATTTTCTTTTTAGTTGATAAGGGTAATATTGTGCAGTCAGAATATTTCTAATAAACTTATTAGTGAACAATTTACTACCTAAACTGACTCCTTCCACATATAGTGATCTAATTTCCGGAACATTTGAATACATCACCAGTTGTTGAGTCATTGTTTTAAAGGGAACCGGAATGGCTTTAGTTATTTTATTGTACTCCATAGTTGAGCACTGAAAGTTATATTCAACACAAAGGTTCTCATGAGTTAGGAAATTGCCATGATCATCCAATAGATGTGAAACAGCCCAAATTCCTTTATCAAACCAGGTCCCCAAAAACAATGATTTACGACTGGTCAGTATATATCTATTATTCCACAAGGGTGAGTTGTGGGGAGTAAATTTGTGCTTATACAATAAGTTCCAGTAGAGGAGAACTTGCTGGTGATAGTCTGAAATGTTTACAGGCAGTTTACAAATATCATAGTCACAACGCAACAACAATTCAATGCCTCCCATTTTTTGAAAAATTGCATTAGGAATGCTAAACCAAAATAAGTCTTTGTGCAAAATAAAGGAATTGAGCCATTTTAATTTTAGAACACCATTCATAACTGAGAAATCTATAGCATTTAATCCACCCTCTTCAATACTCTTGACCACAGCAGCTCTTCTAATATACTGGCATTTGTTTTTCCAAATAAATTTAAACTTTATATTGTTGATAAGTTTAGTTATTTTGTCTGAGATTTCCAGTGAGAAAGCAGGATAAATAGCTCTTGACAAGCTTTCCATTTTAGAAAGCAAAACCCTTACAAATACAGTGATGTCTCTCTGTAACCAAGAGTTCAGAATGGTCTTGCATTTATCTACATTTTTATAAATACTTTCTCTCTCCCTTAACTCTTCATTCCTGGTAATAACTATGCCCAAATATTTGACTTGCGTTTTAATCGCAATGTTACATATTGAGAGTGCTGGCTGATTATGAAGGGCAAATATTTCACATTTATCAATATTAAGTTTCAAGCCTGATGCTTTGGAGAATTTATTGATGGAATCCAATGCTTTGGGAATTTGTCTCTCTTTTTTCTTTTTTTTTTTTTTTTAAATAGTGTTGTATCGTCTGCAAATTGACTAATTACAATATGCCTTTCTAAAATGTCTATTCCATCGATACCATTATTTTTTATCATAATTGATAATAGCTCGGCCACTAGAATAAATAGTAAAGGGGAGCTGTTGCAACCTTGTCTAATACCCCTGTTGACTTGAAACCTTGTGGATGTATCGTGTTCCAAAGCTACACAACTATTAATGTCCCTGTATAACATTGAGATAAGATTTATGAATTTTTGACTAAAACCAAAGTAATTTAAAGTATTTAATATGAAGGGATGCTCCACAGAATCGAAAGCCTTATAAAAGTCTAGGAAGAGAATGAACCCCTCTTTTGACAATATATGACTATAATCAATCAAATCCAAAACCAGTCGTATGTTGTTGTGGATAGATCGTCCACCCAGAAAACCAGATTGCGTTTCATCAATAAGTTGTGACAATCCTGTTTTCATTCTAGCTGCTATACATCCAGAAAGCAGTTTATAATCAGTGTTAAGAAAAGTGATAAGTCTTAAGTTGTCAAATATTCTTTTATCTTTACTGTGTTTGGGTATTAGTGTTATCACACCTTGTTTCATACTGGGCATTAATTCTTGTATTTCCATGCATTCAACAACAAACAACAAACTTCTGATATCCTTCCAAAAGAAATGATAGAAATTGGCAGTGAGCCCATCAGAGCCAGGGGATTTGTTTTGGGACAATTTCAAAATGACAGCATCTAATTCTTCTATTTTTAAATCCGAGTCACAAATTTCTTTAAATATATCATCGATGTTTGGTTTGTATTTTGCAATTTGGTCAAAGAAGTTGGTTGAATCAATGGGAGAGTACATAGACGAGTAAAGATTACTATAGAACATAAAAACTTATTTTTCAATAATTTTGTTCTCCTTACATTCTCTTCCATTAATCAACAAACTTGTTATCACCTTATTTTCCTGTCTTTTTTTCTCCAGCCTGCTGAAGTATGTTGTGTTTTTTTCTCCCTCCATCCATTTTGCTCTTGACCTTACAAAAGCACCCTGGGCTCTCTTCAGAAAGACACCATCAAGTTTGGATTGTAAGAGCAGTAATTTTTCCTTGTCTTCGCTAGTCAGATCTGGTTTGCTGCAACATTGACTGATTTCACAGTTTTGCTTTCTTCCCTTCTTCTTTCTTTGTTTAGTTCTTTACTGAATTTAATAGAGAATTCTCTAATTTTATACTTAATATATTCCCATTTATTACCAAAACTATTTATGTTTGTCCTTTTCAATTTCAATTATAATTTTTTATTTTAGCACAATATTTTTTTTTTTTTTTTAGTAGGTTAGAGTTAAATTTCCAATAAGCTTTGTTTTTACTTTTCCTGTAAATCGAATTCAACGTTATTTCAGTTATACAGTGATCAGTTAAAGGAGCTTTGGAAATGACAGCTTCTGAGATATGTCCTCCAAGCATATCTGTAACGAGCCAGTAGTCAATTCTAGATTTAGCGTTACCATTAAGCTTGTACCAGGAGTATTGTTTTTTCCCTGGGTTTTGATTTCTCCAAATATCCACTAATCTATTATCTCTGATGAATTCTACCATAAAGGGGATTAAAATGATGATTATCAAATTTGGAGGGCCATCTATCTTCCCACTCATCGGGCACCATATTCCAATCACCTCCCATTAAAATACAGTCAGTGGGGTGTAGTTCTTTCAGCTCTGTTATCTTAGAAGTAATATTTTCAAGCATTTGTCTGTTTTGGGTGACAGATTTGTAATAGGGATGCACCGATGCATCGGCTGAACATCGGTATTGGCCGATGTTGGCCTCGTTAACTGCCATCGGCAAATAAAAATGACATTCGCCGATGGCCGTGGCCGATGATTATATCTTGATTTGCGGCATGAACGCTGTGCTCATGGAGAAACTTTTTTTGGAGAAATCCGGAAACGCAGTCCTCCGATTTTCATGTGGACAGCGAATCCGCATACTTTCCAAAACAATGACGCCATCGCCCCACCCCGCGACGTCTCATAACAACAACAATGGCGGACTACATGCTCGTGTTCGTGCCGCAGAAGATATCGAGCCTTTCTCGCAACTTAACCGCCTTGTAGTTGAGTGTGAGTCTCAGCAGCAGTTCGACCTCATTAACGGTCCACACAAATGATTCCGGTTTCCTTGCACTCGCCATTTTCATCTTCTTCTTCTTCT
>CAEMYA010000550.1:105413-124220 GCA_903131615.1 Diplodus sargus | reverse complement strand
TCTCTCTCTCTCTCTCTCTCTCTCTCTCTCTCTCTCTCTCTCTCACACACACACTCACACACACACAAGATCTAAAGTTTCTTGGGAATTTCTTGCATAGAATAGCCTTCATTTCTCAGAACAAGGACAGCCTGGCAAGTTTTAGATTGTAATTTGCAACATATTCTAGGAGTCTTAATGAAACACATTATTAGTGCTTTGGAACACTAAATTATCCATCTTCGCTCAAGACGTCTGAGCCATGAGAAGTAAGACATGAGAGTTTTGCATGTGGATTTAGTCTGACTGTCTTCAATGGTTTTCTCCTGATATTCTGTCACACAAAAAGTGAAGTTAGGTTGGCAGAAGAGGTGCACGCCCTTTTTGTGCAGAATTCACAGGAACATATTTTGTGAGTGTTCAGTCGGGTTGAGATCTTGTGATTGTGAAGATTAAGTTTCACACATTCAGTAAGCTATAAGTATGTGCTGTGTGTAAGAGAATTGTCATTGTGGAGGCACCATCCATCAGAATAAAATGAAAAAACAATCCCCCAGAATGACACAGTGGAGGGGTAAACATGTCAGTGTTCTCTGCTCAGCAATCTATGCAATGAAGACAACGTATCCAACATTCGTAGACATGTCTTGCTGTGATATTGCATTTAATAAAAAGTGTTACATCAGTTTTCCTATTCCTTCTATCAACCCAAATTTTCAGACAGTGGTAAAAATAAAAAGGCAAGTGCTGATCCAGGCACATTGTGTACAAATGTCTCTGGAGAACTCCACAACAACAACAACGGTCATGTGCTCCCTTGTTATTGTGTTTCTTCCACACAGCACTGATTAACATCATTCATCTTGTTGATCTGAAACAGCTTCGTACTGTGGTGGCTGTCTGTAGAGACAGTAGTGTTGAGTCATGAAGAGGATGTCAAACACCACAGAGAACAGCCCCAGACCAAACTTTGTAGGGTCCCCAAATACCAGCTTCCACTCGTCTGTGGAGAAACACATCACAGTTAGTACAAACCACATGCTCGCTTACTTCAAATACACTGAACCCTTTGTTATATGAGCATTGACCCCAGGAGGTGGTCAGAGGATTTTTTCGCTTTTTTGATTTAAGTCTTTTTGCAAATTGTGTACCCTATGAATTTGTGGATCACCAGCCAACTAGGGATGTGAAATCGGCCCTGTCCTTAGATCATTCGATCGTGGCCACTGTCGATCGCCGATCCAATCGCCTGAGAGGGCGGGCGCAGTTACGTCAGCTAAAAAAATAAAAAATAAAATAAAATAAAAAACTTGCCTGGCGCTAACACGGTCGACAGCAATTTGGCGCCAAAAAAGTAGGCACATACGAGTTCATCACCCCTCCGAGGCCGCAAAACTGAGTAAAAACGTAGTAGGAGAGGAGAAAGTGGTCTGCATCACCACTGACAACGCTGCAAACATCGTTGCAGCTGTCCGTGATCTGAAGTGACCACGGATCAGCTGTGTCGGGCATATTTTGAATTTGGTGGTCAACAGTGCCTTGAATAAAGAAAAAGCCAAAACGGACCAGGCTTTCGGTGTGTGTCGCCAAATAAACGGAGCCTTTTCACACAGCTGGCAAAGGCGGCAGCAACTTTCTCTGATAACTGTAAGTAAAATATAGCCTAAGAAATACAAATACAAACAAAAGTAACCAAATTGTGGCCTTTACACTACATACATAGCCGTTATTCCATATAAAACATGTTTTTTTTTAACTAAGCCATAGCCACAACGGAGGAGTCTGCGGCGCGCACCTCCGAAAAAAAGCGAGAAGGAAAAAAAGACGGAACAGGGTGTAATTAAGAGTTTAATATTCACTCAGTTGCATAGATCAAAGGGCTCTGTATGCAGACATGTTGCTCCACGAGAAACATTTTTAAGTACACAGTAGAGCGCAGGTTCTAGAGATTTTTCTTTAACATCTTATGGCAGTAAATTAATTAAAGATCGCCATTTGAAAAAAAGATCAATCATCATTTTGATTGGTCTCATGTAATATTCTAACATTTTGAGATACTGGATTTTTGAGAGCATAATAATTCTCAGAATTAAAACAAGTCTTGAAATGTTTCATTTTATGTGTAATGAATCTAAAATATATGAAAGTTTCATTTTTTGTATTAATTACAGAAACAAACTAACCTCCATGGTATTCACATGTTTTGAGATGCACATGTACATGTTACAAGTGGATGAACACTTTTAACCACAACTGTATGTGGATCACTGCTACAGTCGGGTTTATAAACAGGAGTGAACATAAATCCTTTTTTTATCCCAAAAGTTAAACAGTAATCTCTGAGCTCTCCTGTTGGTCAGCGGCTCCGGATCAGAACAGAATCTGAAGCGACTCCAGTAGTTTATTCTCCAAGTAAGTACATAAGTTACATACAGTATTATGCTCCATATGATGGACATTAACTCTGGTCTCTATGGCCTATTGGTGGGTATGGTCAGCCGGCTGTGAAACGAGGGCGCAGGTACCGTCTACAAAGTGCAACACCGAAAAGAGATACTACAAAAAATATTAAATAACTTCACTATTATTCAGAGTGTAGTGTCACCAAAATCAATCCACACATCAATGGTCTCCTGCTGGTTTGTGCCGGTTTATTATTAGGGTTCTAACCCCGAAGGGGTAGAACCCTTCTAAGATTGTGCCGGTTTATTAGGGTTCTAACCTCGAAGGGGTAGAACCCTTCTAAGATTGTGCCGGTTTATTATTAGGGTTCTAACCCTTTTCACAGCTGTGTGAAAAGGGTTAAGGATTTAAAATGCGTTTTTGAGAAGGCCACGCACCTTACACAGTAAGTCGGATTGACTTGAAATTTGACACACAAGTCCAGCTCCATGTGCTCTACAAAAAAGTCAATCGGACCATGAAGCTCCGCCCACTTAGATTTTTTGCTAATTAGCATAATGTGAAAAACAGTAAAATGAATAGAACTTTTGAAAGATTGACTCTATCAACACCAAATTTGGTATATGGCTTCGGGGGATGACAAGACATATTTCTACTATAAATGAGCCAGATTAGTCAAAAAACATGGCCGCCACGGACCAATGTATTGTCGCAATGGGCGGGGCTTAGACATGATTGACCATAACTCCCACACCCTTTGACCTATCATCACAAAACTTGTTGGGTAGGTTTACAACTGTACTGGGAATCTGCCTACCAAAGCATGTTGAGCTCAACCTATAGGGGGCGCTATAAATGCTACACATGCGTATCTCAAAGACCATTGGACGGAATTCCACGAAATTTGGTATGCATGCTCTAGGGGCGAATCTTAACTAATATCTTGAGTGCCATGTTGATTGGTGAAAGTGGGCGTGGCCTATTCGTCATTAACCATCATTGTTTGCGTTTTATTAATTTATGGCGAGCTGGAAGGACCCAGACACACAAAACTTGGTACGTTGAGTGTAAATGACGTCTAAATGCTGCTCCAGCAATTTGATCCCAATCCGTCAGATGGGGGCGCTATAACACAGGGTGTGAACTTCGAAAGGCTCTCCCTGCGAAGCCATAAGTGCTACTGACTTGAAATTTTTCAGACACGTCCTCCTGATAGCCCTCTACAAAAGACCCTCTTGCGCCATGAAAGCCGCTGTTACAGAGTTTTTGCTAATTTACATAATTTTAAAAACAGTAAAATGAATAGAACTTTTGAAAGATTGACTCTATCAACACCAGATTTGGTATACGGTTTAGGGGGATGAAAAGACATATTTCTACTATAAATGAGCCCGATTGGTCAAAAAACATGGCCGCTATGGATCAATGTATTGTCGCAATTGGCGGGGCTTAGACATGATTGGCCATAACTCCCACGCCCTTTGCCCTATCATCACAAAACTACGTGGGTAGGTTCACAACAGTACTGGGAATCTGCCTACCAAAGCATGTTGAGCTCAACCTATAGGGGGCGCTATAAATGCTACACATGAGTATCTCAAAGACCATTGGACGGAATTCCACCAAATTTGTTATTCATGCTCTAGTTGCGAGTATTAACTAATATCTTGAGTGCCATGTTGATTGGTGGAAGTGGGCGTGGCCTATTTGTCATTAACCATCATTGTTTGCGTTTTATTCATTTATGGCGAGCTGGAAGGACCCAGAGACACGAAACTTGGTAGGTTGAGTATAAATGACGTCCACATGCTGCTTCAAAAATTTCATCGCGATCCGTCAGGTGGGGGCGTTATAACATAGGGTGTGAACTTCGAAAGGCTCTCCCCGCCAAACCATAAGTGCTATTGCATTGAAATTTTTCATGCATGTCCTCCTGATAGTCCTCTACAAAAAAGCCTCTTGCATCACGAAAGCTGCTATTATAGATGTTTTGCTAATTTGCATAATGTGAAAAACAGTCAAATGAATAGCACTTTTGAAAGATTGACTCCATCAACACCAAATTTGGTATACGGCTTCAGGGGATGAAAAGACATATTTCTACTATAAATGAGGCAGATTGGTCAAAAAACATGGCCACCAAGAGCAAATGTATTGTCGCAATGGGCGGGGCTTAGGAATTATTGGCCATAACTCCCACACCCTTTGGTCTATCATCACAAAACTTGGTGGGTAGGTTCACAACTGTACTGGGAATCTGCCTGCCAAAGCATGTTGAGCTCAACCTGTAGGGGCGCTATAAATGCTACACATGCGTATCTCAAAAACTATTGGACGGAGGTTCACTAAATTTGGTATGCATGCTCTAGGGACAAGTATTAACTAATATCTTGAGTGCCATGTTGATAGGTGAAAGTAGGCGTGGTCTATTCGTCATTAACTATCATTGTTTGCGCTTTATTAATTTATGGTGAGCTGGAAGGACCCCCAAGACGAAACTTGGTACGTTGAGTATAAATGACGTCCAAATGCTGCTCTAAAAATGTGATCCCAATCCGTCAGATGGGGGCGCTATAACCTAGGGTGTAAACTTCGAAAGGCTTTCCCCGCAAAGCGATTAGAGCTATTGACTTGAATTTTTTCATAACCGTCCTCCTGATAGTCCTCTACAAAAAAGCCTCTTGCACCACAAAAGCTGCTATTACAGATTTTTTGCTAATTTGCATGACGTTAACAACAGTCAAATGAATAGAACTTTTGAAAGAATGACTCTATCAACACCAAATTTGCTATACAGCTTTGGGGGATGAAAAGACAAATTTCAATTATAAATGAGCCAGATTGGTCAAAAAACATGGCCGCCAGGGACCCGTGTATTTTTACAATAGGCGGGGCTTATAAATGATTGGCCATAACTCCCACACCCTTTGTCCTCTCATCACAAAACTTGGTGGGTACGTTTACGACAGGACTGGGAATCTGCCTACCGGAGCATGTTGAGCTCAACCTATAGGGGGCGCTATAAATGCTACACATGCGTATCTCAAAGACCACTGGACGGAATTTCACCAAATTTGGTATGCATGCTCGAGGGTGCCATGTTGATTGGTGAAAGTGGGCGTGGCCTATTCGTCATTAACCATCATTGTTTGTGTTTTATTAGTTTATGGCAAGCTGGAAGGACCCAGAGACACGAAACTTGGTGCGTTGAGTATAAACTTCAAAAGGCTCTCCCCGCCAAGCCATAAGTGCTATTGACTTAAAATTTTTCAAACATGTCCTCCTGATAGTCCTCTACGAAAAAGTGTCCTGCACCAAGAAAGCTGCTATTACAGATTTTTTACTAATTAGTATAATGTTAAAAACAGTAAAATGAATAGAACTTTTGAAAGATTGACTATCAACACCAAATTTGGTATACCGCTTCGGGGGGTGAAGGGATGTCATCAGCTGCGGGGGATTAGGATCAGGGTGGCCGATTCGGGGCGAAAGGGGCCAGGGACCCATGTATTTGTGCAATGGGCGGGGCTTATAAATGATTGGCCATAACACCCACACCCTTTGTCCTTTCATCACAGAACTTGGTGGGTAGGTTCAAAACAGAACTGGGAATCTGCCTACCAAATCATATTGAGCTCAACCTATAAATGCCATTAGCATGTAGCTGAAAACCCAATTTGGAGAAATCTGGGACTTATCATGGCTATGTGTTGTGCACAGATCTTTGAGGAACACGGTGGCGGATGTCATTGACCGCGGCGGATGAGGGTCAGGGTGGCCTGTTTGGGGCGAAAGAGGCTAGAACCCGCGGATTGCCGCTTGCGGCTATATTTCTACAACTGTTTGTTTGGAAAAAATGTGCTTTGCCATAATTTGGGGGAATTTCTATTGGGAGAAATATTCAATCTCACTAATATTCAGTGTAGTGTCACAAAACTCACCTAATCCTAACTCTACTTAAAAAAAACCTGTTTTCTAATGTAACATTAACTTGATATTGGTATTTGAAACATGTTTTAATACATAGTCCATGTCTTATTATAAATTAGGATGTTATGGTATCAGTCTGAAAGGTAAATCAACAAATTTTACTTAGTGGTCTTTGTGCCCTGTCATGTGGCCTTGGTGCCCCTGGGAAAAAAAAAAAGTGAAGGCCAAATGGCCTTGCCCTGAAATGTCGAAATTCCCACCCACATGTCATATTTGGCTTTGACTTTGACTGAACATTTGCTCTCACTTAGCAATAAAAATATCGGGATATATATCGTATATCGATATTCAGCCTAAATATATCGGGATATGACTATCGGTCCATATCGCCCAGCCCTAAGTCACAGTATGAAATATCATAAAGTATAGTTATAAGGTATAGTATACCGTTATTGTAAGACTGTAAGATCATCTGTAGAATACTAAGCGTTCCACCAGTGAAGTCGAGCAACACGTTGCCGATACTCCACCCCTCAGTACTCTGTCTTCTGTAGTTCATGTATGCCTGGAAAATCACCAACAATGTGACCATGTGTTAGAGATAATTCATTTGATGAAGATAAATAAGTATAAATTATATAATACTGGACTGAGTTCTGTGGATTAGAATCAAAACTGACTCTTACAGTAGCATTGATTATTCTTATGACAAACATAGAATGAAGGGATTAAATCAAACTGCGTTTCATCCTGTTAATCAATCTCCAGTGTAGAGTGAGTAGAAAAATACAGCAACATGTGTACACTGCACTGTATTTCAACTCAGCAGCCCTGTCACAGATCCAACTTGTATGCTGACACTGTCAAATGTGTTGACGTAGTTGTTTGTGCTGTTGCTGTATTAAACTGCATTGCATTGTTGTGAAATATTCCACTACCATAATTACAGTCTCAAAAAACAGAACATCTTGACAGAGATGGTATTTGCTGCATGGCTACTCTACTGAAATGCATTACTCAGAGAGGGTGTTTCCATGTTTTAGTCCTCATTGTCTCTCTGTATAGCTTACCTGCGGCACATATTTGATCAGAGTGACGGCTAACTTAATGTAGGAGATATAGTAGAGGTAATCCAACCAGGTGATCTGTTTGGCGACAGCAACAAATAAGATGACCAGGGCAAATGTCAAGCCAATCAGCAACAAGAACAAGGCCATCCAGGAGACCTTTTGACCCCCCCTCTGGAAGACATCAGAAACAGGATTACACACTGCAGTGTCAAACATTCACACACATGACAGAATCAACTACTATAAACAACAAGTAATTCCACGCATGCATTTCTAAATGGAAAAATGTAAATGTCATGTATTATTATGGGTCAGAAGGTGAATTAGCGCAACAACATGTCATGTCATATTCAACATTCTATTAAGAGCATTATTTTTTAAAGTAGCATTTGTTTTGAAAGCAAATGAAAGAAAGACACTATTTTAAAAATGTTTTCTCTTTCAACACAGCTGTTTGTAGGATGCATGATGATGAGGTCATGTGTCAATCTGTGGCTATGTCAGCGCATTAAATAACATGACAATGGTGAAACAAAGTAAACTCAGCACTCCACCATAAATAGTTGGTTTCATTTTATGACTTATCCAACCCAGATAAATTGAAGTCTGACCCGGCAACAGGCATTCAACACAAATAATCCATCTTCTTGCTGATGGTCTCCTTTGCTAAGGTAGGTCATATAGAGACATCAGTGTGAAACTGTTTCATTACCAATTTTAAAAAATCCCTGTTCAACCCACTTCAATTCTGTAAGGTTTTATTTTCCATTATCATCTCTAAATCTTTAAAGTGCTGCTGCAGTGCCACCATTACAATGGGTGATACAAGTAGGTAACTTGATAATTGTGTTAGGTTATGAAATGTAATAAATAGAAAGCAGCGAAAGTCATTGCTGGTTATTAATTGTGACACATTCATTTAGATTTAATTAAATTGGCAGGTTCTATGTGTTATTTACTTTTTGAAATGCTAGCAAATATGTTTGATCTATTACGGGCCTATGCCACAAAGCCAGGTTCTGGTTGGAGATCAGAACCGCAACCCTACATTATGGACACACACCTCATACACAGCAGCCTGGCTAATGTAGACCAAACAGAGCAGGACTGCATGGAGACTGAAGAAGACATCATTAGCATTTACAGGGCCGATTCCATCAGGGTTCGTCTTTAGATATTCCTCCTGAAGGGCGGACACACAGCAGCTCGTCAGCCAACACACACAATACACTACATTGTTCACTCAAAACCTACTGGAACTCCAAACAAAGGCAAGACGATCAACAACTCAGCCTTTTGAGTTGTTGAAACTCTTAATATAAACATGAAGAGATGGCATATATGGCCTGTGGCTGAACTTATTATAATATACAGACCATTGGTGTGTTTCAGTGTTTCTGTCCCAAGGAGTGAACATACTCTGCGAAGTGACCTGAGATTCAAATGCTAAACAGTAACCTGAGTGCAAAATGTATCAGACAAAAATGTCAAACTGTGTCTGATTAGGAAAATAATCTGGTCATTTGTAACCCATTGACTTCACAGGAACAAACCCATTACAGGGTTCGTACACATTTTTCAAGGTAAAATTCAAGCACTTTTCAAGCACTTTTAAGGGTAATTTTCAAAATTGTCCAGCACCTTATCGCTGGAGTAAAAGACATATCTACAGGAATATATATACTCGTGATTATTTTTTTTTCACTTTTTATCACAATTATGTACATTGAATTATGCTGTAAACATCTAAAATGATGTTTCATAATAGTAAAAACTTTAAAAATTAAAGGAGAACACAAAGTTTTATCCAAAAAAGGGAAGCCACTTGGCGTGCTTCAGGCACACTTGCACCCTGTAATTTTCTTTAATGACATACATTTTTATAAGCTGTTTGCTTATTCATCAAAGTTTATTATTACTGAACGTGTCATCAGTCCAAATTGCATCAAATTCACCTTCTCCTCCATCCTTCTCTATTGCTACCAGGCTGCATGTGTGACAATACACACACACACACACACAGATTTTATTTATCCTTGTAATAAGAAAACTATCCAGTCTGATCCCAATTTTGTCAAAGACAGAGTTATAATGTCAAACATTTAAATTAAAATTCAAGCACTTTCCAGGATTTCAAGCACCCGTACGAACCCTGCATTAACATTCATGGAGAAAAGGTGCAGGTGGTCCTCCTGGTCACAGAACTGACTGGAGCTAAAACACAGAGACTGACAGAACAGACTCCACCTCCTCAGGATTCTTAGATCCTTAATGTTTAGAACAAGATGTTGAATGTATTTTATTAGTCTGTCGCTGTAAGGGCATTTTTCTTTGCTGCAGTATGCTGGAGCAGTGGCGTCAGAGCCAGCTACTGAAGCAAACTGACCAAATCAGAAAGCTGTGAGTAGTGACAAAAGGATGAACAAACACCTCGTAACCTTTGCAACATCCTGCTCCACTGGAAAGTAATTCAAATATTTTGGTTCTGTCCTGTTTGCCAATTACAACAAAAGCACCAGAAAATACCAGTCCATGTCATTGCTATTTATTTTTTTTTGTTGATATATTGATCCATTAAGTTTCCTTTTTTTTCTTTCATCCATTTCATTACTGTGAAGATTTGTGTTGCATTAAAGTAAAAGTTTTGGTAAACACCTACGTAGCATTTATCTTCTGTCATGGTAAGGTTTTAAGTTTGATTCTCTGTCTTCTGTGATTCCAAATACATTTTGTTATCATTTTATTTCATGTATGATCCTGTTATTGGTATTGGTTATGCTTGAAATAGAAATGATCATTTTTATCAATTCTACTCTGCTTGGTTGGTTTTAATCCCCTACTAGTTGGATCCTTTCGTATTTTACTTGCCCCAAAATTATTCTCACACGCTTCAACTAGGTTTTTACTGATATTAATACCCAAGTATCTTAGTTTATTTGTGTCCCATTTATTCTTCTAACATCCTTTTAACCTTGGCTAACTTCTTTGCATTTTTATATGATTTACATTTGTTCTCCTCAAGTTTGTTTCCCGAGACTTTACCATATCCTTTAATTGTTTTTCTAATTGTATTTACTGATTCCATTGACATGGATGCATGCACGAGATACACAAAATTGTGAGATAGTAATTTAAAAACGCCCAAATACCATTTGTTAAAGTGGAAAACCAAAGCAGTCATGGTCGGTTAAATGCAGGCCTATTATCATGGATTGAGACCATCTCATACTTTTAATTAATTAATTAATAATCACTCCATTCAGCAGTGTTCAGCAGAGGTCAAAAAAGTGTATTATTATTTTTGTGTACCGGTATAAGGTACATGTAATAGGTATTTTGATGATCCACAATGAGTGTCCAGGTGTAGGCTGTATTAGCTGTTATGCTAGCCGTGATGATGCGTGATTTGTCAAGGTAGCAGCAGTTTGGTTATAATTAAATGTATGAAATAACATTGCAGCAGTGACTACTGCAAATCAGGACAAACAATTAACAGTGGATGCAGATGTATATAGTATCATATTTACGTGAAGGTTGTGACAGAAAACCTAACTTTACTAAAATACCTTCAGTTTTCCATGACAGTCTAACACAGACCACATTCACCTTTCACAGCGGCACTAAACACATTCACTTCAACCAGTCGTTCGAGCCAGAGCGTGAGTGCATCTCGCACGCATAGATTCCTCTGGTGATGTAAGATAAACAATTATGTCATCAGCATAAAGTACTTATTTATGTGTTATTTTCCCTGCTTGGTTTCTCTTTGTATTGTAAATCTTACTCAGTAAATTGGATCACTGTATATTGCTTGTACCCATGAGCTAAATTTCTTGTCCGTGTCAAAGCTGTTAAGAATCTCAAACAAAAAAGGCCAGTTCACTACATCGACAGCCTTCCTTGCATGTAATGTTATCAAGAAAAAGTATTTGTTGTTCTTTTGAGCATAATCAGTGAAGAGTTATTGTTCGCCTAATATTACCCGCTAGTAGCTTAACTTAGTCTATTAGCTGAAATTAGTATTTTATAGTCTATATGAGGAACACACTGTGGCATCCTTTCCTCCTTCATGGATACAAGTTGTTTAAGAGGACTGTCATGTATTTGCCAAATTTCCTGTATTGAATGCATAATTACATGCTTAAATAGAAAGGGAGTTACTGGGTCTAAAATTCTTTATAAAACTCCAGTTTTTCAATTTTGTTTTGCAGTTGGTTTTATCAGGGGAGTATTTATTTTTTTCCTCACTCTTGGTCTCAAGTACATCTTAATTTGATTTCCATCCACTTTTGCTTCTTTTCTATATAAAGTTCTAGAGTAATTTGCAAACTCTTCAGCAGTCTCTTTCTTTTCAGTTACTATTTCTGACTTATTGGTTTTTACTTGTGTGATATAGGGTTTGTTCTTTTGTCTTGGTCAACCATCATAACTTTCCTGTGGAGTAAACCTAAATCTAATGTATGTCTTTTATCAAATTCAAGAAGCTTTTCCATTAATTTTACATTTACATTTTAGGGCATTTATCAGACGCTGTTGTCCAAAGTGACTTACAGTAATGCATACATACATTCATACACTGATGGCGGTGGCTGCCATGCAAGGTGCAGATCAGCACATCAGGAGCAGTTTGGGGTTCAGTATCTTGCCCAAGGACACTTCGACATGCAGACAAGGGGAACCAAACCAGCAACCATCAGATAAGAAGATGCTGGCTCTACCCCTGAGCCACAGCCATCCTTTTTTCATCTTCAATGCTACGTGACTCAATAACTATTGTCTATTAATTGTTTATTGCTACATACTTTCTCTATACATTTTCATATCCTGTCAAAGTGATTTTCATCTGCAGATAGTCTAACGTTTGCTAGTATTTAGTGTTACTGTAAGTGAGACTGCTGCATGGTCTGATATTTATTGGGCTGATGGTAAAATAGTACAGTTCCTATGCAGGTGGAACATTCTCCACATGTCTACAAGACCTTTCTCTGAACATGCTTTCTTCAAGATGCTTTCTATGCCCCTTATCCATTGCAGTGTATTTTGACAACGTTAGAAAAGTTTAAGAACGCCACAAATAATCTCGAATTCGCTTGAACTCCAATTATGAAGGTCTGTCACACCAACGTTTCCAGCAAAATACGGTAGATGATTAAATCCATGCATACTTAATACCAGCAGTGGTTACATAAATGTAAACAACTAATTCACCTACTGTTATGGTTGTAGTTGTTTATGGCCACACCTGGTGGAGGTGATGTGAGTAAAATCTGGTGTTTATCAATACAAGTTACATGAGTCGTTGACTTCGTTGAAGCCATGATCTTTTAAACCCACATGATACACACACTCAAGCACTGCAAGGGCATACAACAATGTCATTACAGGTGTATTGCTCAGTACCAAAGGTTGCAGTGTCAGGTGTCAGGTGTCATTTTGTTGGAATGAGCTTTCCTCAAAAGCTGCGAGCAGCAATACCACAGACCAGCCAACTGGCCCCTTCTGAACAGCCTGTTTTGAACATGCACTGTGCTAGTGTGTTATAAAGACTAAGGATCAAGTTACCTTTATATAGGGCACCCAGAACAGCCCGATATTGAAGATACTGTAAGCAATGAAGCCCGTCAGGTTGAGAGCCAGGAAGTCAAAGTTGAGACCTACAACACTGAAAATATACTTGTTAGTTTTTCTCTCTTTTCATACTTATATCCGTATGTTTTATCATGTTTCTAAGGGCCACGCCTGGTCACTGAGTTACCAGGACATTATGCCATATCCAAAAGACTAGGCAAAAATCTGCACAGGCTGACTGGGCATTGTTATGAACCATGTGTATTTTCTGCTGCATAATAGATATCATTACTATACTATAACATTTTGTTGAGGCTTCCTGGTTGCCCAGGAATTTAATTAACTTCATTTGGAACAACCGAGTCCAGCCAAGGACATTTGCTGCATGTCATTCTCCATCTCACTCTCCTCGATAACTGTCAGCTATCAACAGATAGACAGAACAAGCCACCCAGTATCTGGTGCTATCTGCTAGACAGTCTCAACCAACTTTTTAAAAAACAACCTCAACATTTCTGAATAACTGAACATATCCCACCCTCCCACTTTGTCTTGTTCAGTCAGAGAGGTGAGCTCCAGCTTTCTTGCCAGGATTTTACATCTGGGCTACAAAGGCACATGTGAAAGTGCTCGTTGTGAGCCTGGAATAATATTTTGTTTTAGGTATGTATATATTTTCAGGGTGTGTTTGCCGCTTCATCTTTCAGCGCAGCTTCAGATAGCTGCTTTTAATAATGGCCATGCTCTCAGATCATATGGTATATTCTGATTTTACACTGCCTGTGGGATGTCTGAACATGTGAGAGTCCATTCTTTATTAACAGCCCTGTTTTTAGTTGTCCACTCTTCCTGTTTCTGAACACAGCATGTGAGATACCTCATCTATAACTCACCTATTTATCCAACCATTGTGTCTCTTCTGTGTGTGTTTCTCACTGACTGATTCAGGTCACCAGTTGCTTGTCCGAATGCACAGATTGCAGATTGGTTGAGTAGCGTCACATGCAATAATTCTTTATAATTTTTCTGTCATAGGTACAGGTTCAGATAGCAAAACAATGGGTCTGAGATCAGGGTACGCCCATAAAGACCACTGGTCTTAAACATATACTTTGGATGCGGGCATACAAAAATGCAGAACAACAATATACAGTTGATACAACAGCCCTGGAATTGTCCAGATGACACATTTTGCTTTATTTAGTTGATTTTTGCCAGTAAAAAAACTAAGGGCCTCTGGGTGCAGGCACAATGAAGAGAAGTCTACCATTGTTCATTTGTGTACATTAAAGTTCCTTAAAAAACGAAAAGGTCATGGTGTTGATTTCTGACAATATAAAAATGGTTCTCATTTAGTTCACTTGAGCAAAACTGCATGAGAGTAATATCCAAAAGCCTAGATGAAAGAGAAAGGCAGAGGACAGACAGAAAACTACCTTTTCCTTTTCCAGTTTTCCCAGGCCTGTGGATAGAAGGACACGGACCAGGCCAGAAAGTAAATCCAGCCAATCACCTGATTGATTACTGACAGGACGCTGCTATGGACGACCATAAAGCGAATCCTGAGGGACAAACTAGAAGAGAGAGAATCAAGTTTACAGATACAAAGATTCTGGAGAGTGGCAATGCCACCGACGTACTTATCAGTGGCATCATCAATACGCTGCCAAAATAGGCTTTTGAATGTGTATTCTCATGCAATTTTCAGCACACAGTACATAAAATATAGTGCTAATACACTATCACTATAAACTAGACCCCTGCATTTCATCCTGAGCATAGCCTGTAGTTTTAGTCCAGCATCCTTTGCTCTTGTTCACACTGGTGCTTACTGTATTAATATGATGTGACCTGGACATTCAGATCTGTGTTCGCCAGATCATGCAGAATGAAAGACTTTGGTGTGTCAAAGAGATTTTTCATTACTGTGAATAACATTCAGTTAATCTGTCATGAGTCACGTGATGTCCATGGGTGGGGGGCAGGAGAGTGTGAAAGGGACTAATGCTTAATGAATTCTGACTACAGAGCAAAGATGTTTAAAGATTCGAAAACAGTTTGGTTTGAAAGATTAGATGCTCTCTGAATTCAAGTTGCCCAAACAAGATGCCAGCTCTCGTTCACACCCGTGAGGGCAATTTAGGACTGAGAGGCAAAGGACTGCTCAAGGGAGAATAAAGGGAAGCCAGATCTGCTGAATCAACATCCTATCATAGGTCGTCTCCTTTAAGACAGTTGTCATCTTACGTTACTGCTTTTTGTACCAGTGTTGGCTGTCAGACATCACTGCAGCCCTGACAAAGCCCTGTTCATTTACTGTACTTAGTTGATAAAACTATTGTTACTGTCATGCTGCGGTGATATAACAATAGACCAACACAGTTAATCAAAGTTAAGTCTTTTATCAGTTCCTGCGTCTGTGCTGCTACCAACCTGTTGAGGTCTGTGTCGTTGCTGAGCAGGTATGTGGTCACCTGGCCAACAGCATGGGATGTCACATTGAATGTGACTGCGGTTTGACCCACTGGCAGCAACACCTTGACAGACAGACAGACCAGACACACAGACACAGACACAGACACACACACACACACACACACACAAACACACAAACACACACAGAGAACCCAAGAGGTTTCAGTCACAAACTTACTGGCAGACAGTGCAGCCTATCCCGTTTTTGGTTAAGTAATGAGTACACAGAAGTAAATATGATCCTGATGTTTGATTTAGTTGATCCATGATATTCATTTTGCAAAGGCCCCCACCAAAATACCCAGAAAAGTACTGTGTCCCCTCAGAGTTGCCGTAAGTCAGGACCGGTTAGCGTTTGTGACGTGTGGGAGATAGACTGAAAAAGAAGTTTGGTGCTGCTCAATGAAATAACATTACAACTTCATGTCCTATTTGTTAAGTTCAAACGCGCCCAGTTAGGTGAACCCAAGACACTTGCTCACATTAGTGACAGCGTTATCTCTTTTCAGCAGGTTTCTCTTAATTGTGAATTAACTGTTACTTTTGTTCATTTTAATTTTTTTGTTTTGTCTGCTTGATGAGAAAGTTGAAGGTTGCCATCAAAGACAAAGGCAAAGCGGTGTCTCTTAGGGGACACGCTATCTCCAATTGAGAAACACATGATAACAACTCACAGCCATCCGTGGACATCATTATATGCCAATCTGGTTAACATCCCCCAACCCTAGAGTGAAACTTGTGTGATGAGGGCTCCCATGTGGTTCAGCTTTACATAATTCTGGGATATATCCCTTGTATTGGCTTTTTAAACAGTGGAGCTCTATGGCACAGGGACATAAGATAGAAATGCGCTGCTATGGCTATGCAGATAAGCAGGTCAAATTAATGTTGCTTATATCCCCCCAGATTTGTAAAGAGTTCTGTATCTACAGCACATCTTTAGTTTGCATTTCATGGGATTCATATGCAGGGTATATGCAGAGTATTTCTGGACATTTTAATCTGATGATGGTAAGGGGACCAAAAACATTTCAGATTTAAAAGACACTGATCCTTGTCCAGAAGACAAGGTTGACTGAAAGTAGGTTTCAGTGCAGCTGCAAAATGTAGCACAACTCTGTAGCATGTGTTACCTGCTCAGGCAATGTGATCACAGAAGAGTAGTTCTGCTTGGAGCTGTAGGTAACATTTAACAGAACCACAGTGGACTGGTTGACAGGGGAACTAGAAAAAGACACAATAATCCAGTCAGAACAACAGAGATCCTGACAGCTGCTTTTACAAACTCGAATAGAAACCAACATCTGGATTTTACTTCTTGAACTTGCTCAGTATATGTGCTTTTTCAGTTTTTCCCTTTTTCCTATTCATGTACATCAACAGCTTCAGTACAGCTGTGCAGTCAGCACTGATGTATTGTGTAAAATGTGAGTGCACTTTCAGCTGTTATCACAGTCGGTGCAGACACATTAACTGGTTTAAGAAAAAATTACAGCAGAGGCACACCTGGTTTGGCATGTTTGACACAAAATCAACACAACACAAACAAAATAGTAGGTCAAATCCTGGATTGGACAAGACTGCATTTTAAAATGTAGCCTACTATAGATTTACACTCAGTTTAAATAATCAGTTGACGAATGAGAAAACCATTTTGTAGCTGAATGAAGGGTTGTTAAAACAATCAGCTAATATGTCTTTACAGACCCGAACAAATACAACTTTCCCTAACCATATCGATATCATTGTAAATATACCAAAACATTTTAAAATATATGTATCATGAAGTTACAGTAAATGCTTTCAGCAGACTGTAACAAGATTGGTGCTAATTATTTTCCTTGCTTCCATCCTTGTTTTGTCTTAGATGATTTTATCTGATCAGGCTTTCATTAAATATATGTTGTCTTTTTTCCCTTGTCTCATGGTAAGGTAACCTGTCTCTGTAAAAATAAAACTGTGTGTGTGTGTGTAAGTCCCCAATAAAGACTACAAAGATGGCCGAACGTGGCTTGGGAAGTCACCTTCACCAGACTACAAATTAGTGGGCGCGATTTAGAAAGAGACTACAGGAAACACCGGACGTGACTTTGTGTCACGCGAGAACGCGAATTCCGAGGGGATGAATTCAGATTCACTGATTCATGTACCTGGAATTCAAAATGGCGGCAGTGACTGTATCGACCAAATGTGATCACTACACGTGCGCGCGAGGTTTGAACAAAGGCAGCGGTTGCGCCGTCTTTGATCTCATGTGCGGTTTGGTCACACAAGGGTTAAATTTACAGGGATGATACCCACAGGTCCAAAATGGTAGAAGTCCGTCTTTACAGTCAATAAAGGGAATATGCTGGACACACGTCTTATGTTACAGCGGAGTTGTTAACTATAAGTTACAACAGGTCGCTCAAAACAGTACGTGTATCTCGGTGTGTGTGTGTGTGTGTGTGTGTGTGTGTGTTAGTAAAAGAGGGAAGAAGCTAAGCGGGGCTTAGCAGACAACAAAGAAACAAACAAACGACCTTGTGGTGCACAGCAGTCATCTCTCCCTCGAACAGTGGTTGGCAAGCGAATCGAAGTTCGTTTGTCGTCCGCTGATCGAGCCGGAATACGACGTATTGTGGTCACACACAGCAGCAAGACTATACAGGCTGGATTAGCCTGAATGAGCTCCTAGCGAGCGTAGCAAACACAGTTAGCACACAGTACAGGTAACCATAAATCGGACTCGGCGGTCCTTTCACAGCAAAACAAAAGCACAACAAAGAAAAACAACACGCTATATACCATCTGTTTCTGCCCAAACAAAAGACCTCTTTCTTCAGATGCCGCTTTGCGGTAGCGTGGATGCCCAGCTAACTCGGAGCTCCAACTCGTTCAGGAGGCGAGCGCGGGATCAGACTGTAGTGTTCTCACAGCTGACGGCAGGCTGTTACACAGCGATCGGTCGACTTAATGGAAGGGTCGGTCTCGTTCCTTCTGAAGATTCTTTTCTTCCTTCTGCAGGTAATGAGGGAACGGCTGGGTTGTGCAGCGTTCCTCTCAAAACAATTCTGGCGAACGTCCGAATAAAAAAATGAAAGTGAAACAAAAACAGTCTCTGTCTCGTCCAGCGAGGAGGAAACTGAAATTAGCTCAAGCAAAGATGAAAAACAACAGAAGCTCCCGGGGATACAAAGAGCAGGAGTTGCTGCGTGACCTTTTAACGTGGGTGTGACATCATTGTATACGGGAGTGCTCGGGGCATGGCACGCTGGCATCAACATCGCTATTTTTAAAACACTAAGAAGGCTCGACACAACATGAAACTTTGCTCGTAGCATCACCAGGGTCTCTACTCATGAACACGAGCATTGAGAACATTGTTTGTGTACACATAGTT
>CAEMYA010000550.1:66415-91207 GCA_903131615.1 Diplodus sargus | reverse complement strand
AGAAGAACGCTCTTGCCTTCTTCCCCACGCTGCGTGAATAAACGAGAAATGATTCATTAAAGCTGAAATCTGAAGTTCTTCGGAGACTTAGCAACTCTCTACCTCACAAGGAGAATTTCCACGACACTCTTCAACTGGACCTGGTCTAAAGTTATCAAAAAAAAAATGCTATTAACACCAAATTTGAGATCCTTGGTTGCCATGAGACTGGGAAGGGATGAGCTGAATTTGGCGAATTTAAGCCACTAGGGGGCGCTAAAAAATATGGGAAGTTTATATCTCTTCAACGGCTACACCGATTTTTACGAAATTTGGTCATATGATGTAGGGCCAATCCTGAGGCCATATCTTGAAGGTGGTCATGTCTGGTCAATGTGGGCGTGGCTTAGTACAACAATCCAAATCGGCACACATTCAGCCTTTTGCACTACCAGTTCACTTCCCATTACAGTCAATACCACGGCTCAGACGTTGGCCTGTGTCCTCACTTTTGCCCAGAGCCCGTCATCCTTTGGGTCCAACTTCCGTGGACTCTGCGGTGCACGGGGTCTGATTCGTGCGGGGGGGCTTGGCCCCCGTTCATAACTGCTTGCAGTTCTAGTTATTATTCCGATCCGAGTTCGACTGCAGTTTTGGATGCCTGAACATAATCGAAAACTCACCAAATTTGGAATATACGTCACATCTGGCGAAAATGCGATCCTCTGTTGTTGTTGTGAATTTCCACCACTAGGTGGCGCTGTTATTAACTGTTAAAAAGGTAAGTGTGTTTTGGCTAATAACTCCCATATACCATATTGACCTGAATATAGGACGACCCCGATTATAAGACCACCCCTCTTTTCAAAACCAATCTTCAGGGAAAAACTCTGTTAGCCAAAATTCGTTTCTCAGTAACAAACTAACATACCCTCCTGTCAATCTCTTGGAAGCGGCAGCTTAGAGGACCATGATAAGCTTTTCTCTTACTGTTAGCGTTTTCAGACGGTCTTTTTGGACCTGCCATCTTCGGACGTTACACTCCATAACTCCATATTTCTTGCCTGGCTGACCGCTGTTTGGCGCCTCTGCTGCATTGACCACCGTTATCTTAAAATTAGCATCATAGCTCCGCCTCAGATGTGTGTAAACTTGCCCCACTTTTGATCCACTTTGCTCTGTACAATCACCGTGCCTCTCCATTTTCATCTCCTGTCACTTCTTCTCTGCGTGATTGACAGATGACACCAGCCACAGTGTCAGTGACGTCTCTACAATAAGCTGGCGCCCTCTGCTGTTGCAGCCGTGTAGCGACCCAGACAACTATCAGCATGTGTCAACGATTAGACCCCGATTATAAGACGACCCTACTTTTTCACTTAATTTTCATCGAAAAAAACCTCGTCTTATATTCGGGTCAATACGGTCCTTGTCGCATATTCAAAAACCTTATATCCACGCGTTCAGTGAATTGTGCTGAATCTCCTAATATAGGTCCATTTCCGCCTCCGTTTTTTTCCGCTACGTCGCGAAATGTCGAAAACCTACTTTTTCCAACTCCTCCCAGGCGATTTCACCGATTTGCAAGAAACTTGTCACACAGTATCTGTGGATCCTCCTGCCAAAAAGTTATTAAAAGAAATTTTGATAGGCCACACGATACTCAAATTATTAAATATCAACTTCCTGCAGATTTGGTTCAAAACAGGAAGTGTTGCATATCTCCACATTGGTATGGTCTAATGACATGAAACTGAGGTTACTACTTCGCCATAGGTCGCTGAGGCCCTGTGCAAAGTTTCAGGCGATGACCACAAGGTGGCGCTCTTTAAACTGAACTATTTTATATCTCCACATCCGTTCATCGGATTGACACAAAACTTTGTATAGTTATTGTCAGTGCCCTCCTGAGGAGAGCTTCTGAAGGGTTCACCAATTTGACTCTAGATGGCGCTGTGGTGCCAATTTAATTTTATATTTGGCACTGTGCCCACACCATAACACTTATGGAAATGAAATTCATAGAGGTGCTATAGAATGGCCCCTGTGACTCACCCACCAAAAATGACCAGCAGGGGACGCTATTTTCAATGCAAAGCGTTTTTGGCACATAACTCCCACATTATATGTAGTACTTTGTTAAACCTTATATCTACGTGTACCCTGAATTCAGTTGAATGGTATGGTGTAGGCCACACCCACTTTTGCGGCAATTTTCCATTCGCAAAATTGTGACAAATGAAAAACCTACTTTTTCGAACTCCTCCCAGACGATTTGACAGAATTGCGCCAAACTTTCCATGTAGCATCTGTAGACCCACCGGACAAAAATGTATCAAAAGAATTTTGCTTGTCCATAAAGTGCGCGAAATATAAAACAACAAATTCCTGCAGATTGTGTTGAAAACAGACAATCTTGCATATCTTCATAAGATACTGTCAGATCATCACGTAAATGTTCACAATTGTGTTCCATGGCCCAATGATGGTCTGTGCAAAATTTGGTGCAAATCGGCCAATAGGTGGCGCTTTGGTCGAAGTCTAATTATTCTTAATGGAAAGTAAATGGGGAAATCTTCATAGCATCAAGTCCTCGTAACTTCACCATATAATGTCCTATCTGCGCCAAATATCTCAGGAATATAGAGGGAATCGCCCTGCATATATCTGGGCATAAAAACTGTGTCATATCCATAGCGCCACCCACTGGACACAGGAAGTCAGACAAAAATCGTTCGAATGATATGACGTTTACTGCTCGATTTCTCCCCGTCGTGACATGTAAGTCACAGGTGAGTGCGCAGTCCGACGGTGCCATAGGCGTGGACTGTGAGGGCCCGTTCATCACTGCTTGCAGTTTTAATTCTTTTTATAATTATTTATTTTCCTTACCCTTTCCTGATAGGAATATCCACAATAGTTTTATTTGATGTATTTTGGGGTATTTTGTCTGCTCCTTCATTCCTTTCCTCTCATGCTCACATGGGCAGGCACCCAATTGGCGTTGATCAAATTCCAGGTTTCTCTTTTCAAAAGCCAGAGTTTTATTTTTACATGCACAACATAATGACAATAATCATATCATCAATAGGACAATAACCATTTAAAGATCTGAAATATCAAGACACTGCTACTTACGGAAGCCCGTTTCGATGAATAGCAAATGCTTTCAAGTTTCAAGAAACACAAGTTGTAAATAACTGGGAAAAAAAGTAATTGAGGGAAAAGTTCCTCAATTTTTCTTTTATACCCCAAACATTTTTTAATGTTTATGTGTGATTCGCCAAAATTAAGCATTTCCTATATTAACTACCTTCTCCTCTTCCATTCCTCCGGCACATGCCGTGACCTTAAGTAATCACTTAGCTTATTCATATTTTGCCCGTTCAATAAACGTTAACCGGCATCCCTGTTGAATAAAATTAAAGCTTATAAATGACCTAAATAAATTAATATCTGTACAAAATCATTTTTCTTCACAGCCAATGTCATGTTTAAATAAGACAAAACTTGTTACTATGCTCTAAATTATTCACCTAAGAAGAAAGGTAGTATCATTTTCATTTTATCATCTTCTATATTTCTTTTAAAATAAAGCTCTTGGTTTTCTGATTTTCTAAAGCTGCCCTATATTATGACAAATTCACACTCGGAACCCCAGGCGCTTTTGGCCCACTTTTGGTCCCCCTGGATTTATATGTAATAAAGCTTGTATAACATGCACAGTCAGGTTATAGCAAAGGTTTTTTTTCAGGACAACCTGGGCTCTAAGAATATTTGTGCTGCACTGTCATAAACTGAAAAACGTAAAACATGCGTTTTCAACATACTGTAGGTGTTCACAGCACGTTGTACATGTACGCTAGGAAGACTATAGGTTGATATTATAGGTGTGATAACACTTACCAACTCTTGATTAAAGAACTATTCGGAGGTGGATGTTTCCGCCTTTGAGTAACATTAAGCAACTCGCCGCAGATCTACTGACATCGTTTTCTATATTGGCATGAACGTTAGCCTGCTAAACGACTAAATACACAGCTAAGAGATATTGTCAATGGTGGACTGATTATAATACTTCACAATTCAATGTAACATTAACAAAAGTCCCCTAGGCTCTAATAGTTCACTAACTTATTCATGTTTAGCTCTGGCAGTGATGGTGATAATGATAAAGGCATCTCTGAAAGCAGTGCTCACTTCCTATATCATCTCATTTTCGACTTTTTTATCTCATAATTATGCCTTACCACTGGGATTTTTTTTGTGTCCACGTATTTTTTCAACAAATCGGATGAAATAAAGTGAACTGAGTTTACTTTCATACAAGAACTTTATTATTATAATAACTCTTTGTACAATATCTGGTTCATCATACAGCCATCTTCCTCCTCATAGTTTGGGTGGTCCAACTAGCTTCCAGCCCTCCATTTTGCCGATTTTTGTAAAGAAGGCCAGTGTACCCAGACCTAGACACGCTGATGTACCAGTCATAGCACTGTGGGCTAGGGAAAGAGACAGAGACAAACACAAACACACACATATTGCTTCAGTTAGGCAATCTCAACTCAATTCTTATACTTTCTCTACAATAAAATAGTAATAAATATGACCAAAAAAAATATTAAATGATTCAAACATTTACCTCAATACTTTTATTCATATCTAATTTTTTTTACATCAATATTTTTATTTGTATTCTATTTCATAACTACCTTAAGCATTTTATTGGAGTACTTTATTTTTTCTTATTGCCTCTATATTTGCCCTTATTAGGGCCCGAGCAGGTCTCGACCTGCGAGGTCAGACAAACATCATCCGATTGACATGACGTTTACTGCCTGTTTTCTCCCCAGCATCACGTGAAAATAACAAGTGAGCGCGCAATTTGACAGCGCCCCAGCCTGACGTAACTGCTGGCCGTGGTGGTGCAGTCCATTTAAATCCTTCGCCATGAAGCATCAAGTCCTCGTAGCTTCACCATACAACGTCCTATCTGCGCCAAATATCTCAGGAATGTAGAGGGAATTGCCCTGCATATATCTGTGCATCAAAACTGTGTCATATCCATAGCGCCACCCACTGGACACAGGAAGTCAGATTGTCCGAATGACATATTGTTTACTGCTTGATTTCTCCCTGTCGTGACATGCAAGTAAACAGGTGAGCGCACAGTCCGACGCGCGTGGACTGCGAGGGCCTGTTCATCACTGCTTGCAGTTTCAATATTTTTATTGTATTTGTACTGAATGTACCTGCTGCTATGATGACCGAATTTCCCCTCTGGGATTAATCTAATCAATCAAACATTTATCCTATTTGACCTCTTGTAGCCAAAGCACTGATGCGCTGCTCTGGCTTTGCGCCATGTTTATGCTCATGTTGTTATGTTGTTGTGTTGTTGTGATATGGCCTTTGTTTAATCACTGAAAAATATATACCATATTATGGTTCAGCAAGGATTCACAGTTACACACTTGTGTGTATGAATTCTGGTATTAACTTTAGGCTGTAGCAACCACTCCATAAAAATGGATGCCAGACGGGACTGAGGTTGACAGGGTAGGAGAGAGGGACAGAGAAAATGAGCACCTCGTTCCAGGCTGCCTGACCCCTCTGTGACTCAACCAGATACCGTATTATTCTCCTAGATATATACAGACGTCGGTGACATACCAGCAAGCTGTACCCAAGCCGACATTACCCTTCATGGGTACTTTTCCTGTAGTACATCAACTAAGCATGAGTCAACTGTGGACATTGGTAACATATCTATGATACCCAAATAAACAAGCTGCTTTGTGTGGGGAAATTTTTTGATTCTCCTTTGTCATTTTGTCTCCATACAATATCAGGTCATACGTAGCTTGTGCAGACATTTAGTGAAGATTGCCCAATGAGCAATCTTCACGGTGTCTGATGGTGTCTTTAACCCAGATACTCAAAGCTACTGTAGATATGTCTACAGAACAGATGTCTGACGAACCAAGCCAAGGCTAAGCTAACTGTTTGCGTAAACCTTGAAAGGAGGCCTTCAATGTCTCTGACCTATTTCACCTCTTAGTCTTCTGGTTAGAGGGGAAAGACTCTACATCACCCCCCTTGCTATGTTGTTAAACAGATAACCATGTATGGGAGGGATGCTTCCTGAAGCTATAAGATATCATTTGGACACTTAGGGAAGACTCGTTAGGATTATCATGGCAACTCTTGACGTGATGTTCTTTTGCTCCTCCATGGCCATGTTCTATAATCTCAACGCAAGTCATCAGTGTCTCTGACGCTTCTTCATCTCTCCTGGGTTGTCAAGCCAGTCAATTCCACAATAAATTGGCGTCACGAACAGGAGTGCATGTTTTGCTGGACTTTTTTTTCACAAGTGTAACCAAAATATTGCCTGCTTGTGCGTTATCGACATCTGCCATGAGACATATCATCATATATGGGAGAGACCACAGCAGCAGAGGAGAGCTACAAAGGAGCCAGGCGGTGAATAACCCCGAGGTTGTGGTGGAGGGAGGAGCAGCGGAACAATGATGGACAGCCCACAGAGTATTGAGTATGTTACGTTGGTTTGAATGAGGCTAACAGCTGTTAGCATTGCTAGGCTAACCAATCAGTGGAGAAAGGTGAGTCCACAGAGCCAGTTGTTCAGGTGTGCAGCCTTTAGTCTAAGTTAGTAGCACAGCCCGAGAGCTTGTAGGGACAACTTGGCTTTCGTTTTCCAACAGAAAAAAACACTTTTGCTACGGATTGAGAAGCGGCGATAATCATGCCAGCGTCCTCTCACGTCACGGAGTGACTCACCCATAACAATGCTTCGGTGACGGCCTCAGCTCGCTTTTGTGAAGGGAAGTCAGTGTCGTACTTTTTATGAACAGTTTGAAAGTGCTACTCAACATTTCCATTCTTCGGAATAGCGATGGTAGTTTGACAGATCAGACAAGTGCACATTTGTTTGTATCCCATCTTTTGTTGATATCAATTGAAGCCGCTAACCAGGTCCGTTAGTTCGTTTGTGTTTGGCAGTAGCTACGGCTTGCGGCATGCATGGTGACCCGTGACGCATGACCCGACAAGGGTCAAGGGAAGAGATCTCAGACTGGCCGTCCTGTACGTCAATCAGGTGGCATAGACTGCCTGTTGAAGAGTGCCCTCTGGTGGACGCCGACACTCATAACATGGTTGGAGGGTGTTCAGTCCGTTTTTATTTTATTTTCCAAATATTCATTTATCGGCCATTATAAATGCAGATACCGATAGTTTGGAAAATGTATTGGTATCGGCCTTAAAAATCCTTTTGTTGTAAACATTATTGTTCATTGTTTATAGTATATTTTGCACTATATACATTGTGTATACCTTGCTTTCTATTTATGTTATGTACAGAGTGTTTTTTTTTTTTGGCAGACCCACTGCTGCTGTGACTAAATAATTTCCCAGTCTGGGATCAATAAAGTAATTCTATTCCATCTATCTATAACAGAGTTGCTGTTCTCACAGCAGCAACTATCCCAACAGGTCCGATGGCCATGTAAACACCTCTCAATAAAAAAAAAAAAGAAGAAGAAAAAAAAAACGAAGCACAGGATACACCTGCAGTTTCTCGCTCTAAAGTTCTTCTGGGAGCCTTAACCAGGCTTATCTCCTCTGAGACACATTCAAAAGATGCTCAATGATGTTGGATGTGAATCAATTTCCTGGGTCACATGCTGGGGGTGCGAGGTCTCGTGGTAGTAGGATTTAGGGATGGAGTGATTTTCGATCGGATCGTCTATCGGAGATCGAAGGGAGGATCGTGATCTTTTTTTCAAATGGCGATCTTTAATTAATTTACTGCCATAAGATGTTAAAGAAAAATCTCTAGAACCTGCGCTCTACTGTGTACTTAAAAATGTTTCTCGTGGAGCAACATGTCTGCATACAGAGCCCTTTGATCTGTGCAACTGAGGAGTGAATATTAAACTCTTAATTACACCCAGTTGCTGTCGCCTTTGCCAGCTGTGTGAAAAGGCTCCGTTTATTTGGCGACACACACCGAAAGCCCGGTCCGTTTTGGCTTTTTCTTTATTCAAGGCACTGTTGACCTCCAAATTCAAATTATGCCCGACACAGCTGATCCATGGCCACTTCAGATCACGGACAGCTGCAACGATGTTGGCAGCGTTGTCGGTGGTGATGCAGACCACTTTCTCCTCTCCTATTTCGATTTTACTCAGTTTTGCGGCCTCGGAGGGGTGATGAACTTGTATGTGCCTACTTTTTTGGCACCAAATTGCTGTCGGCCGTGTTAGCGCCTGACGAGTTTCTTATTTAATTTTATTTTTTTAGCTGACGTAACTGCGCCCGCCCTCTCAGGCGATTGAATCGCCTATCGGCGATCGACAGTGGCCGCGATCGAATGATCTGAAGACAGGGCCGATTTTACATCCCTAGTAGGATTAAGTGAATAAATGGAAAGCACGCAGAGCTTCCTTTGCCAGGACTGATACTTACTTCTGGCTCCCAGGAAGATACCTGATGCACAGCCCCCGATGAAGTAATTCAGTGGGTCGTCTGGGGCTTCACGAGCCTGAGCACTGAGACATGTTGCCATGCCAAAGATGGCGCCCATGGTTGCTAGTAGGAACAGAGTAACACAAAGACAGCACAAGAAAAATGTTATGCAATATTTGGAATCCAAAGATCAGTACTTAGATCAAAATGATTGAAATGTGGACAGTGACACACCATAATACTGCAACACTTTGGAAAGAAAACAAGTTAAGTGCCTACTTTCAGCTTTAAGTTTAGGATAATGCAGCAGGTAGATAATACTTAAATGCAACCTCCAATCTTGTCTCCCTTTTTACATTTCAATGGTGGACCATAACATAAAATATACATTCTAAATCTGTCTCTTGTTTCAGTAGTTTTTACAATGCTCCTATTGGTTATATCGCATTGTTCAGTTACCTGTAATAATAATAATAAATAATAATAATAATAATATCAGACATCTGTTACATTTAGGCTTTCTTAAGAGGCAGCTTGTGTTCTGTATGCCTGCCAGGAGATGCATCTGCAGTAGGACTGAAAAATGTCACATGAATGGTTTCTGAGGATATCAAATACTAACCTTCTCTATAGGGTATATCAGGTACATAGATAGTCTTTATTTTAGGTTATGATGAAAGAATCAAGTAGGGCTGCAGCTATCAAATATTTTTAGAATCGAGTATTCTACCGATTATTCCATCGATTAATTGAGTAATCTTATAAAAAATAATTTTGCATTATTAAACAATAATACCAAATAACGCGTCGCGAAAATGACAGGCCTGTTAAATAGACCAAGCTATCGGCTTTTATTCCTGAAAAAAACATACAGGTATTCATTCAAACTATTCCTAACACCAGGAGTAAAGGTGTGTGTTTATGTGTTTATGTGGGCACCCGTGCGTGAGGAGAGTGAGACAGATGAGATGAGTGTGTGCACTGCATTTAACACGAAGTAGTTTCCACATCTTAACATGATATCGAGTCATGCCCACATCAAGCTACAGCCTCCACAAATACCATACGTTCTAACTTGCGATGGTAAGTTGAATCATAGTTGACGTGCTGTTGTGGTGCACCAGTTCTGCTCTGCAGTAGACAGATTGCACTTTGTTATCTTCTTTTTTAAGTGTGAAATGATCCCAAACTTCGGACATTCTCTGAGCTAAGCAGGCCACATAACGCGGGTGATAGGAATTAAACGAAGCCTTGAGGCAGAGATTTTGCCTCGATCATTTTTTGTTATCGAATTATTCGCGTTACTCGAGTAATTGTTGCAGCCCTAGAATCAAGTGCACTTTAAGACCTGCCAACAAAATATTTCCTTGGAATAATTCCACAGATTTGAAGTTTCCCAGCAGAAGAAATCCATGAATTGGGACGTATTGCCTGTAGACCAGATAACAGTGTATTTAAAAAAAAAAAAAAAAAGATGTCATCAATATTTACCCATGGTTACAGTTGTATTTGTAGCCCTTTGTACTGCTGCCAATGCAGAGTCAGGCTGAAATACCACTATTTGGTATGCTGAGCCAACCAGGCCTGAAAACACATGCAAACACACAGGCATGAAATCAACAAAACAAAACCACAATTCTCTTTACTACCTTCTTATCAGAATATAATTTTGCTAATTATTACTGTATTTAACTCAAGCAAATCTGTGTTTTCAACAAAATCAAGTGATGCTGCATTTCAAACCTTTAGCTTATTTTATTGAATTAAATTAAAATATTTGCAGTAAAAGTTAGTTTATACCAGTGGCGTCGCCAGACAGATTTCACTGGGGCACGTGCCCCAGTATTGGTCTGTAGTGCCCCAGTATAAATTTCACCAGTAAAAAAAATAATCTCTTTTTAGAGTTTTAAGTCTACATGGCATAATCTACAGAATGTACACATATGTACCTAATATGGCAACTCATTGCTACTTTATTCACTCTATACACAATGCACACATGGCTACTTAATATGGTAATTTATTCACGCGACTTTGGCTGTGATTGGGGTCCCGCGGTCACTTCAGAAACAACTTCGGGACATAACGTCTAACAACGGTGTCTGAGCGCTATTTCTTTCCACCTGTCTTACAGGCTAGTACCGGGTAAACTGCCCATCACTGTTGTTTGTTTTCACCTCCGTGTCGCCACTTCCATGTGGATTTAAATGTTACAACTTTACTTTTTATGTTTAATGTATAAGGCTGTTTGTTGTCGCTAGTTGTTTTTAGCATTACCAGCCGTTCAGCTGTTAGCTGCTCAGCTGTTAGCCGCAGGTTTCGGCTCCAAGTGAACTTAAAACAGACCAGCGGCTCGTTGTTTACCGCGTCCGACCCCAAGGCTCTGGTTTCCGGGTTTCTGTTGAACTTTCTGGACGTCGGGTTTCAGCTATCGACTGTCAGCTGAGCGGCCAAACACGGTGAGCTCACGCTGTTAATCCGCAGATTTGGTCTCCAAGTTGAATAATAACACAGTATGTCCAGAAGCTCCACAGACAAGTTTACTTTTAATGTTGTTTGAAGCTGAAGCCTCTTTCGCCTGTACCTGTTATGCTTTTATTGTAAAGAAGCCACAATAAATTTCATATTCAAAATTGTAATTGCTCACTTTGTTTAATACTTGTACTTTTACTTCTAATACTAAAGTACATTTTATATCAGAAAATTACTTTTGATACTTAAGTACAGTAAATGTCAGGTACTTTAAGACTATTTATGTTTTTTATGATAAATAAGTGCTAAAATTAATTAATTAATTATCTGTGCCCCAGCTGTGCCCCAGCTGTGCCCCAGTACAGTAATTGGTCTAGTGACGCCCCTGGTTTATACTGTACTCGGGATGATTCTCAATTCAGAACAATAAACTCTGATTAGAGTTTAGACTCTCTGCCCAAGCCCGACATCGGGCTCCGATCTAAGCTCTAACTCTGATTCTGACCTTCTGATTAAGGCAAAGCCATATTCAGGACCGTCTCATCCACTGTTTCTCTTACCAAGAGGAAATAAACGCTGTTTCACTGTTTGAAACGGTAACAAGGGAATTAGTAAAAACTAAAAAAGGGAGCGTTTGGTTTTTCGTTTGGTTAAAACAAAAAAATTTTTTTCTAGTTTTTTCGTTTTTAGATAACAAATTAATTACGGATTATCCAATGATAACCAGACCTCTGAGGGCCGATCATAAAAAAAACAAAAACGGACACAGCAAGTGTTCAGTGTGTGACTCTTTCTGGGCCCACACTGTGTGCACATTTGTTATAAAAAGAAAACAGTGATATTATTTGTATCGTCACATCCTTATTTGGGATAACAATACTGGTGTTTCTGTAACGTTAGCAAGCATCCTTATGTTAGCTAAAGTACTACGAGTTACTGTCCGTTGATGATGGAGGACCTCACGTTAGCTGTTTGAGGCTTTACAAGCACACTGACTGCAACAACACCTCCGCTGTCAAATTCTCAATAAAATTAAAGTAAAAGTCGTTTAGTTTAGCGTCGTGTAGTAACATGGTTGCAGCTTGCTTTGCATCAGTCCTGGGCTAACCTGCTAGCTCAAAATCTTTCACCTTAGTTTAAATATTGATGCTTAAACAATTCAGTTCGTTGGCTCGCACGGCCCAGCGCAGCAACCTGCACCTGTATACTTCTTTTATACTTGCTGATATTTACCCAAAGCCGTAGCCAGTTTGGTAGTGATCCATGTTTTCTCGACACAGGCTGTGCCCTCTGGTAGGTCCCAGTACCCCATTTCGGTCGTAGGAAGGACAGGCTGTAAGGAACGGAATTGTCGCGAGAGCCGTTTTCTTCGTAGGTTTTTGCGGCCCAAGTTTACGGAACATTACCACCACCTACTGGATGGAGTGTGAAGCAATGGATTGGCCCCATTTAAAGAGCATATTGCAGGTTAGACCCCCCCTTACCTCAATGTTTAGAAAAATAATGTAGGACATTTTTGTAATTAAAATTATATTTTTACATGCCGTATTTAGGCTTTGGTGGCCGTTTTTGTGATACAATGTTACTTCCGCATTTGAAACCGCTTGACCGGAAGTGACGTAGGCAGAGGGAGAGCGGTCGATTTGAACAATAGCAAAACAATGGATTCTGGTGCCGGTTTTGACCCCGAGGAAACTTTAAATGTGTACAATTACACATACGACGGACCACAGCCATATAACTACGAGCCCGTTGTGCAACCCAGAGAGCAGAGAGAGATTGGGGGAAGAATTAATGGCCAGAGGAGAGAGATAGAGCTGTGGTGCCAGGAGAATCAGTGGAGAGTAGGGCAGGTGTCTTGTGAGAGACCGGTGTTTGCTTATACGCATTAGCTAAGGTTATGAATGCTGTGCTCATATAGCAATATCGTACACATTACGATCATGTATCAGCCAATAAAAACTAGCATTGGTTATCTAATACAGGCCTGAGTACTGACTACTACAGTACCAATAACAGAAACTAAAGAGCTTGTTTACGTCCTGTCTCATACTCGTTAGTAGCGCTTTAACTTACCGTCCGCGATAAAGAGAGTGAGAAAAACGCGAGATAAACACTGTCCTGACACACCTTTTATTTGATAGGTGCTTGTGTGGAAAATGGGAGTCCATGTCCACAGCCGAGGAGAGTATGTGCTGCAGGGAGGTAGATGCCTACTGGGCCTTAGTGGACACCGTCACCCCCAGCTAGAAGTGCAGTGCTTAACACAGCATCCAGGGTTTGAGGCATGCTGCCTCAATCCTTATGTGCTGCAGGTAGCCTACATGCACAGACAGGAGCATGGATCTCTCCAGGCCAGCAGACACGAGTAGGTTTAGGGCAGAAATAATTTATTACTCTGAGGCTTTCACTTATTCTGTTTTCTTAACACTACATGTATGTGTGTGTGTGTGTGTGTGTGTGTAATAGTTTTATAAATAATGGTAAACGGTGCAGTATATTGAAAGGTGTTTCCAACATTGTGTTCACTCGGTAATCACATAACAGGGGCGAAATATTAGGAGCACCAGTCAATATAATGCACCCTAATACACCACCATCACTTTGTATGACTTAATAAGTATGAAGTAGAATGAGCACCTTCCCAGCAGTATTTACACACACTGAAAATGTTTACACTTCACACAGTATATACACACAGACACACACACATAAGAAGTACAAGTGGCTTATATGTATGTCATTATTGTTATTTAGTACAAAATGTGTAACAGAACAAAAGTTCATATGGCCCAACACAGAATTGTATATATATATATATATAATTATATATTATATATAATTATATATATATATGTAATATATAATATATATGTATATATATATATATATATATATATACACACTATATATATATACTGTAAGTGTATATATAATATATATATATATATATATATATATATATATATATATATATATACACACACACATACATACACAATTAAATGCAATAAAAAAAATCATTACTACCTGTGTCACAGTTTTGGCAATACCGATACACTGCATACAGGCAGATTGTTCGCTGGGCCTATGGCATTCTGGGCAGGCACATCAGAAAGCCTCTACCTGCTTGTGTTGTGTCTGCCATTAGAAAGCAGTTTCCAGAGGAAGGAGGAGATTATAAAGGGTTTGAATGGCCTCATTTGGGTGGAAATTAATAATAAAAAACAAATCACAATTACCAAGTGTCTCTCTGAAAATGTGTTCGAAATTGTAGATCATTTACACGCGTGGACAAAATTGGTCCTGTTGAAGAGAAACCTACAATTGTCACTGAAATAACTTGAAACTGACAAAGGTGACAAACAATATTACAAGAAAATTGTTAATGATTGATAATGAAACTGACCTGGACAAAAATGATGGTACCCTTAACCTAATCTGAACTTTATATTTTGTTGCACAACCTTTTGAGCCAATCACTGCAGTCAGGTGATTTCTGTAACTCTTAGTCAGACTTGTTAGTCGGGGAGCCAAAGTCTCAAAAGCTCAATAAAATGGGTTGAACCTGACATGATCTGCCATACTTTTTATTTGTGTTTTTTCTGTTAACTATGACCCTGAGAACCAATAATTGGAGGGTCTGCTCTGCCGGAAATATCGCGAAAAAAAAATGTGGCCATTTTAGTGTGATGATTTTTTCCCTCAACTCCTCAGTGGGTTGGGTAGGCTGTCAATAAATGCATTCCAGATACACAGAACACATGTGCTGACAACATCCACAAAAAAAAATTACTCTTAAAACACATTTCTACATGATTTTGTATCAATTTAAAGCAAAAACAATAGGCATTTTCTCACTTTTTGCCAATATTTTCATCTTTACTTCATTGGCAATCAATTATTCCCCCAAGTTATGACATCGGTCAATATGCCATTCTTTTCACCAAACAGTATACTCATTCCACAGAAAAAATTATAAAAATCCAACCAAAATCAATGGATCTGTGGAGATTTCACTACTAGTTGGCAATCAACAGGCTCAGAACCTCAATAGAATTTTAGGCTACTCTCAAAATTACCAACGGTTAACAACGGACTTCGACGCTGCTCATCTGTCTGAGGTAAGTGACAGTGACTTTAGGTCTGCCCCCTGCATTTTGGGAAAAAAGAATGGGAATATGGAAATTGTAATGGTAATTATTAGTAACAGAAAAAACACATATAAAAAGTATGGCAGACCATGTCAGGTTCAACCCATTTTTGAGACTTTGGCTCCCCGACTATGTGCACCGGTAGACTCCTCGTGAGCAAACTGCTCCAGCTGACTCAGGTTCGAGGGCTCCTTCTCCCGACTGCAAGTTCCAGCTCCTTCCACAGATGTTCAACAGAATTTAGATCAGGGCTCATAGAAGAAGCTACTTCAGAACAGTGAAGTGTTTTATTCGCAGCCATTCCTGAGTGTTTGTAGCTGCTGTGTGTTTTGGGTCATTACCCTGTTGGATGACCCCTGACCTGTGACCTAGACTGGTCTGTGTGACACTGGGCAGCACATTTGGCTTCTGAATGACTTGATAGTCTTGAGATTTCATTGAACCCTGCACAGATTCAAGACACTGTGTACCAGGTGCAGCAAAGCAGAACCAGAACATAGCTGAGCCTGATCCATGTTTCACAATAGTTACAGTGTTCTTGTATGTTTCATTTTGTATCGGTGTACAAAGAGCTGATGTGACGTAAAAAAGCTTCAGTTTTGGTTCAGAAAGGCTCTAGCTTTATCTGATCTGTCCACAAACCTTATGTGAGAATGTCCTTTGGACGCTGTTTATTAAGGGGCCAAAAAAAACGGCGGTACAAAAACGCCATGGTTATCTACCGTACACATTTCCTCGTAATATGGTGTTGTGTGTGTGTGTTGAGCGGCTCCGCTCTCTCTCACTCTACGATCGGTCGCTACTTTCAAATTAAAAGCCCCCCGCTAAGAACCCAGTTCTAAACGCCAATGGGGTGCAATGTAAAAGCTCGTATTTTGAAGACACATTCGTTGTCACTGCACCCAACTTCGTACTTCACGTCACGTCATATGTTTACGCCTACCCAGTGGCGGCTTTTGGAAAATGAGTAATATTACTAATGTGCCGCCTTTTCTATCTAAAAAGGGTTACAGAGGGGCGAGAGAGAGAGAGAGAGAGAGAGAGAGAGAGGAGCCACTACCTCATCGATAACTCCACCATGCATGTAGATGAGATGTGACAGTGGAGCGACTTAAACGTTTGTGAGTTATAAATCCATTAACATAACTTTATTGTGAGGGCTAACAAGTCGCTTTCCACTTATTCAACATGCTTAAATATGAGTCATATTTCAAAGAGCGTTCATTTGTCCTTGTTAAGCTAACCGCTAGTTATGACAGCTGTCTGTGTCGGCTGTTCATCTTGCAACAAATCTTAAACTTCTTCCAGATATTGAGTTTATTGTTGTAAACATTGCTGTTCCTAACAGTCACAGTAGTCATTTCTTGGTTTTGTCATATTTTTAGCTTGTAGCCTGTATTACTAGTTTGCACTTGCCCTCCAATAAATAGCCTAATAATAAAACAGTGTTTCATTGTTTTTTAAGAATTGCAGCTGAATTGCATGTCTTCCAAACCTCAGTATTATGATGATGTGAATAAACTCATGTTGACAATAATTTGTTAAAACAAAAGAAATGGCAGTTGCATATCACTCACAGCTCCACAGGATACACAGCTAAGTAGTTAGCTTTTTTATAAGTACTTTGTTCATTAATTTTACATTAATTAATATACATAATGTGTTATTAAGGCCAGAAAATGCACTGCGCATTCACTGCCCTCTTCTGACTTTGAGCCCCTGCCCCTCTATAATCATGTGCACATCCCTGCTCTTCATCCAAGTCTGTCAGGCGTTAACTTCCCCTCGCTCTTCCAGAGGTGTGCGGATGTCTTCATATTGACTGCTGATGGACTCTAGCATTGTATGCAGTGAATTCCAATGAGCCACTACAGAGGCTTTGAGAGTCTTTTTCAGGCGAGCCTGGAAGTTGCTCTGCTTGAAATATGTCACCAGTGACATGGTCGAGTCAGTTATAGAGTAGTTATCTCCTCTCCATACACATGCTGTGTCTCAATTCAGGGTCCGCATCCTTTGAAGGACCCGGCCTTTGCGGTCTTCGAAGGCGAGTCCTTCAGAGAGACCTTCGAAGGCCACGTCAACCGTTGTTAAGTGGGACGGTCTAGCCTTCGGAGCATATCCTGGTTGCGTCACCAGATGTTCCTGCCCTTACCCTTACGTCATGATTTCTGCCGCCCAGGCCCGTGAAAATGACGACCTACACCACGCGATGTTGCCATTTTCTTTTTTTTTTCTTTTTTGAGCGCGCAAAGAATCTTGGGATATGGGAGGCCGCGAAGGATAGCAGTGGTGCATCCTCCAAAAAGAGGTAAAGGAAGGGCGCATTTGTGGGGTGCATTTGGAGGAGCCTTCGAATTAGGACAGCCTTCGTGCAGCATTGTGGTGTAATTGGCATTCAAATGTGGCCTCCGAAAGATGCAGACCAGAGGGAGTGCGTGAGTGAGCACTCATGGAGGCACACGACTGAGAGAGCTCCGATTTTTAACACCTTAAGATTGATTTATAGGTTATACCAGTAGGTGATTTGTTAATTTTTAACAAGGGGGATGGTCCAATGGGAACACCACCCTGCCCCGACACACCTATGTACACCTCCCAAGAGACATTGTTGCAGGACGCCTTAACCATAACTGTGACATTTCTAATTATATAATTCCATTTTATCCAGTTGTCTTCCTTCTCTACCTACTACAATTGTCTTTTTATAACTGTATTAAAGTAATGAGTAAATAAATTGTATGCAGTGGACTGAGTTTATTCAGGCAGGGTTTTCTCATGTTTCTCACAATACACTACAAGCAGGGTTATTTTAAGTTACATGACCCACATGACCCCTTGGACATTTTTAGCGTCTTAATTCCTTGAAGGACACACATTGAACATTGTGCAAAATAGCAGAGCCAGACCGACTTATCGGTATTTGCCTTTATCGATTTATCGGGTGATTAATAAGGTTTTAAAACCTTATATTTAAAAAGTATAATGCAGAAAAACATGCTTGGGGTAATTAAAAATAGGTGTAATGACATAGTTTGGCCAGCAGAGTGCGTTTCAATGGGGGATAAAACAACTAGTGTCAGGAAATGTAACAGCTACCTCACTAATGATTAAACTATAAACCAGCACAAAAATGACAATTGGCAACATAACATAAGCCACCATGTTCTGAAATGACACACTTAGAAATGCTAACAAAAAGTAACATTTTGGTTTTAGACCCTGAATAGCAAACTTTTGTTGATCTGGTCATTTTTTAGTTTTCATACAATCAGGAGTCTGTTCAGGGTGTTTTATTTTGAAATTGACCGGATGCTCTATGCCATAGAGTCTATGGCATAGAGCATCCGGTCAAAGGCATAGAGTCTATGCCTTTCCTGTGTCTCTGACTTCCTGTTGGCGCTGTGCAGCTTTTTGCGGCTTTCGTCAAAAATAAACCAGGCAGCCGGATCGCAGAGCAGCCGTGCCCGGCTTGACTTCACTGTGCACCGGAGCTGGTTGTGACCACTTGTGATTTGTAACACACTATCTGCTACTAGCAGATGGAGAGTGATGTCAGGTTAACAAGGGGGATGTTTTTTGGTAATTTTGCTAACAAGGGGGACAGCATCACCCCTCACCCCCCCTCAAATCGCCTACTGGGTTATACCAACTATAAGCGGCATCTTTAAGCAACACCAAGACTCAATCTGAGAGTTGGAGACAGATAATCTCAATTTTTAGCGAAGGCAAGCCTCTGAAAAATAAGAAAGAAAGAAAATCTCTGCCAGCATTAATTAACCTGATGAATGACAACACCTGGGACGCCGACAGCCACCATCATGGCTGGGAGAAGAGGAAAAGAAAGAGGAAGACTTCGTACAGTCAAGGTGGATAGAACCCTTTTCACTAACCTAAGTAGTAATACTTTTATGGTTGGGGCAGAGATGGAAGTCAGTCAAATGGATGTACATTCCTATACACACCCTCAAAGCCCTGAATGTGTGCCGTTACTTGACTCCGTGCCGAACACTCCCGAATCGAAGAAAGTGAGATCCGAACCAACTCTGGCTGAGGTACAGAACACTATCATAAAGCTGCTGGGGAAAAAAATAGACGAAGGAGCTGGAAAAGAAAGCAGAAGCCCTGGAGAAGTTGATTCAACACAACGCAGCAAGTATCGACGCCTTGAAGGAAAACGCAGAGTTGCTCGTCAAAGAAATTCAGGATATGAAAAGAGATGTAACCACTGTGAAGAAGGTAACTACTGACCATGACAAAAGGATCTTTGAGCTGGAGGACAAGGTGAAAAATGCTGAACGTGACCAGAGGCGCTGGAACTTAAGACTCTATGGACTTCCAGAGCAAGAGGGAGAAGACGTCAAGCAACAGGTGATGGATATCTGCAATTGCTCCAGAGCTCTGAAATTTTCTTCATCTCCACATAGACGCCAGTCACAGGGTGGGAAGAAGAACTGAAGATAAAGTACGACCAGTCATCACACGTTTTACTTCTAGAGCAACCAGAGAGATGGTTTGGAAAAGTGACAAGAACGCGGACTATCTCACATCCAGGAAAATCAGATTCGGAGAGGACTTGACATCAAGGGACAAAGAGGCTAGAAACATCGATTATGGCTTTTACTGTGGCCCCACATTGAGACAGCACGCAACCCTAACCCTAACCCTAACCCTAACCCTACTGCGATATGATGGATGACAGCAAGTAAGAGAAGACTTGTCATAAATTATCAGGTATAACTTTAAAGTAGGCCGTTAAAGTAGGTGTTAAAAATGTCTTTCTTTTTTCTTTTTCTTTATTTCTCTCTCGGAGTGTGTGTGAGCGAGCGACACTGTCCCTATCACTGTGCTCATTGAATGTTAGGGGTATCCGAGGAAAGCTGTCTTTCTTCTCTGTAAAAAATGTAAAGCTGATTTTTATTTGTTACAAGAGACCCATGCTTTAGTGACTGATTATACATTTTGGAAGCAGCAATGGGGAGAGGACATTTGGATGTCTTATGGCAGCAATAATTCAGCAGGTGTAGCCATTCTAAAAGGGAAGTTTAAAGGTAAAGTTTTGAAGAATAACATTCATGTGTTTGGAAGGTGGATTGTTCTGGCTGTGAAATTTATGGACACCATTTTTGTATTGAGTAATATTTATGGTGCAAATAACAGCTCCAGAAACCGAGCCTTATTTGAAGAAATGGAAGAAGAAATGTGTTTATTTCTAAGGCTATTCCCCATACCAGTGTGAAACGTATCCTTGGAGGAGATTGGAACTCCATTAAAGATCCACTTTTGGACTGTCGGCCACCACGTCCGGTGAGAGTTGATAAAACTGCAGAAATTGATAAATTGTGCTCTAATTTAAATTGTTTTGATATATGGAGTTATAGAAATCCTGACAAGTGTCAATTTACATGGCAAACAAAAGACTTGAGCAAACAGTCAAGAATAGATTTTTGGTTGATTTCTACAGTTATGGAGAAAGAAGTTATGGATGCTTATATTGAACCCTCTGTACTGACAGACCATAAATTGATATACATCTCAGTTAATCTTAATAACACAAAAAAGATCAGGATAAAAGGATTAGAACAAGTTATTGTAAAATTAAATAACACTCTCTTAGAAGATAAACAATTTCTAAACATGGCAAAGTTAACTATTAATGAAAACTGGAGAAGGGCTAAAGCACTGAACTCCTTTGGAGAACAATGGGAATTTCTGAAGTATCAAATTAGAAGACTAGCAACCCATAGAGGGAAAGAAATGGCAAAAGACAAGCGGATAATGGAGGATAATATAACAAAAAAGATAATTATGATATATGAAAATCCAGATACAAATCAACAAGATAGAGAAAAGTTGATTACATTAAAATTACAACTAGATCAGATCTATGAAGATAAAGTAAGGGGTGCCTTTGTGAGATCTAGAAGAAAATGGATGGAGGAAGGCGAAAAGATCAAAAAATATTTTTTCAATTTGGAAAAAAGAAATTTTGTTAAGAATTTTTATGAAAACCTGTACAAGAAAAAAGTTAATTTATGTGACTCATTCTCATTTTTCAGTTCTATAGATGGGGATGTAAAACGAATAGATGAAGAAGGGAAAAGTGTGTGTGTGATCAGGATATTACTCAAGAAGAAATCAATCTATGTATTTCTAAGTTAAAGGATAATAAGTCCCCTGGGAACGATGGTTTAACTAGTGAGTTTTATAAAATCTTCAAAGAAGAGATTTCAGAATTTTTGTTAAATGTTTATAAGGAAGCCTTTTCTATGGGAAGATTACCGCCATCTATGCAGGGCTTGAAGCAGGAAAAAATCCTGTGCCTGAAAATTTTGTATCCATTGGAGTGTTTTTTTGTTTTTCTTATTCCAGCAAGTAAAGTAACAAAGATGATTACACTATACAAATGTAGCACAATATACAGACAACACTGCGTGAGAGGACTTGGGAGATGTTCAGCTGTTCAGATCACTATGAGCTCATTCTCTTGGTGTATCAGGAATACACAGACATAATCTCAAAAACAGTTGTTTTTATTATAGCCTGATCAAGCTAATATACACACATATGAATAATGACCAGCAAAATGGGCCAACATAAGGATCTAACAAGGAACAAATTGAGATTTGTTTCCAGTCATCCATCGCTGCTTGCAGCTTTAATTAAGTATTTCCTTTATTTATGTATTTATTTAATGGGTCATTTTTTTCTATTTTCTATGTCTTTAGGTTCAGAGTTATCCCTCTTACGCCCCCCTTCATGATGTTAAGAGTTCGCTGTTCAGTGCTGATTTCTCTATGCCTTTATTTAGGGGTATTAGCAAATCATATAGTTGTTTTTAATAATTTATAATATTCCAAGGTTCTTATAGCTTTTCTGTCTCTCATGTTTTTTAGTAGCTGCGTGTAATATCTGGTTTCTATTTTAAATTCATAAAAATTTGTTTTTTTGGATGACAACATTAAAAAAAAGATGACAAATATTTTCCTCCTGTGCACAGAACGTACAGTTGACATTAACATCTTTATATCTGGAGATGGCCTGATTGACAGGATAAATTGAATGTATGATCTTAAAAGAAACTTCCTTTATCTTGTTTGTGACACAGTATCTACTACTTGAAGTCCACACTGAGTTCCAGTTTATACCTATAAATTTTGAGTTCCAGAGTAGTTAAGCTGATGGGATTGTAATTTCTTGGCAGAATGTCCTTATATGTCTATTGGTGCAATTTTTTGTCTGTTAAATGTATACCATCTAACATTAAATTTGCCTAAAAGTGTAAATTTAGCTGTGGTCTACTATCTCCGAACAATAACAATTACAGTTCCGCAGGTATATATATATATTGCTGCTTAATATAGGCCTATTGCTTTACTCTTTTCATTTTAGGTATGCCATTTTTGCTGTAGGGCAGGCTAATCTTTAATTTGGAGTGACAAATAAAACCTTGAAGCAAAAAAAATTCCTTTTGTTGGAGAGCTGACATTAACGTTATTAAGATTTTATTTTGTATTTTATTTAATTTATTTTATTTTGTACTGTATTTCATTTATTTTTATTTATTTCATTTTGTAGGGGCTGGGCTACCTAAACGGCCAGGACCCTAGTTTTCCTGCGCGTTCTTTCTTGTGCATCAAGATGTTTGACAATTTTTTGAATTCTTGAATTTTGATCTCATGTTAAAAGGATAGTTCAACATTTTGGCAAATTCGCCCATTGCCATAATTTCTATACTATAGGGATTATGGCAATGTACGAATTTGCCAAAATGTCAATGCAAGTTTGTTAGTTTTTCAGATGCTCATATTTCATTATTAAAAACTTTGAAATTGTTATTCCAACTTCTTGATGTGATACGTGATTGATACTCTCAAAGTGCACCAGATTAATTCATTTAGATTGCAAATGTTCAGAATTTTCTTCCCCCGGAGGCTGAGCCCAGACACAATGGCAGAGGGGTGGGGTGGCAGGGGGTGTCCGTGGCCACCTCACGCTGAATCCTGGCCACCTTATTGGCCACCGTGGCCTGACCCCAACCACCCATGCATCACCGCATCACAGCTGTCACTACTTTCCGCTGTGCCGAAGCTTTCCTGCACTTCGACGGCACTACCCAAGGCTGGATTAAGAATTCAGAGGCCCTTGTGTGCGCACACACACACACACACACACACACACACACACACACACACACACACACACACCAGGGATGGAAATTAACTTTTTTGTCCACCTGCCACTGTGGCTGGTAAATTCTAAAATCTAGCCACTTTTATATTTAAGCGTTGATGTGTACTGCACAATGCCTGGAAACGTATGTTTCTTAGTATTTCGCAATCAGTACTTGTTATCAGAGTTGATTATTCAGTAATTATGTGAAACCATAAATAAACAGGAAATTAAGTCTGAATAGACAAAGTGGTTCAAAATGAAGGTTAGATGGTTAGAAATCTATATCAATATCTCCCTGCAACGTACAGGAATTTACAAATGTCGACTTATTTCATATGTTCGAGTGCACTGGACCCACACAAAGGAAGTGGAAATTGCATCATTAGGTGGTTAGAAGGTAGTAATATATAGCAATATCTACTTGCAAGTATAGAATTTACCTTACTTAATTTTTTATGTTTAACCGTTACGATGTAACGCCACATTTTAATTTACATCCATTCTTGTAAACTCCGACAAAAGAGCAGCCAGCTCAGGTGACCGGAGCTCGGAGTAACAATCAGTAGCAGTGAAGAGTCCAAGTGAGGGCTTGCTAGCAGAAAGGCCAAGACGGTCATTTTGGCCGTTGTCAAATATGTGCAATAACTTTGTCTGTATTTTAATTTAGGGTGCCTGTCTTTTGTGTAATTTATAGGCCTATAAAAACTAAGACAATATGATATGTTTGACCTATTTCGGCCATAAGCGGTCATACTGACCGCACATCATATCGCAGGGTTTCATATTTACATTGTTTGTGCTTCTTTGCGAATTTACTTGTAAGTTAATTATTATATAGTTGTATTATATCGCCTGGTTGGCATCATGGGCAAACAAAAACGGGAGTTCCCCCTCGGTGAAAGAGCGACCGGAGCTGTTCGGTGCTGAAGTGATGCGACTCTGACTGTGTACCAGGGAAATCCGAGGAAGATGTCTGCATCCTGAGCACCGTGCACACAGATATGACAGTTCCCCGTGGCATCGTCCGCAGCATTGTCCGCGGGATCACTCACGGGCTCATCCGCGGTATCATTGGCCTCACCACGGCCGTCAGGCGGGCCCCCAGGCTGGTCAAAGATGCGGGTGGGGCCGCCAATGAACAGGTGTCTGTCACGGTCTCAGTCGATCGCGAAACACCCCGCTGTGTATGAGCTGGTGAAGTGGAGGCATCTGCCGGGTAGCGGTCCTGCTCTTCACTGTCGCTGATGCCGTCAACATTCTCATCCTCTACCGCTGGCTCTCCACTAACATTTAAGCTCCCACACGATTTAAAGTTAGATGCGGTGAAAAAGCTTGAGATGTTCGGAATGCTCTGCTGGAGTTGCAAATGTCTTTTATCCCTCTCCTGTTTTGGTTTTCATTTAGAGGCCCCACTCTCCCACCGCTTTAATCAGTTATATTAGTTATATTTTTATTTGCAAATAAATCGGGTAGGCAATGAATTTGTAATTCATCACACACTTAATGAGGTCTACTCACA